>CM057348.1:29375726-29603410 GCA_030015575.1 Agapanthus africanus
ATAGGAGGATTTCTCTCCATTTTTCTTTTTTTTCTAGAAAAAATGAAAGGGTGTATCTCTAACCAAAGAGTATTTGCATTATATATATATATATATATATATATATCATTGTTTTATTACAACATAGGTTTTATAACTTTAGAGCTATGGGATACATTAAGATTCGGATATACGGATATGAAAATTACGATACGTTCGGATACAGATACGGATACGGATACAAATAATATTTTCAAATCTAGTCGAATACGGATACGGATGATATCCGGATATTTGAATATGGATACGGATACGGATGCGGATATCTGCAGACACATTAAGTTAAATATAGTATTTTAAATTAAATTTCTATTGTTTTATACTTAATTAATTAATACTTTTATAGTAAATAAAATTTAAATAGTTTTTTTATATTTCACCCCCAAAATTTCTATATTTCAAATTTCACCTTAAAATCTAGTATTTTCAAATTTCACCCCAAAACTATTAAACCGTACAAATTTCACCCCGTAAATCTAGTATTTTCAAATTTTACACCAAAAACTATTAAGTTGTCCAAATTTCACCTCCAAAATCTATTATTTTCAAATTTTACTCCCAAAATCTATTATTTCCAAATTTCACCCTCAGAACCATTAAGTGTCCAAATTTCACTCCAAAATGGTCATCTTCTTCTTTCTTATATTAGAAAGAGACTAGAGTTTTAGATTTCTCATATTTTCAAAGTTAGGAATTCTCCTGAGAGCAAAATTTAGGACATTTTGCCTTCATCCAATATTTGTCATTTTAATAAATAAAATCAAGCTCTTTTGTGTCTTTACCATAACAATTATGACAACTTGAACCAACAATATAAGTTAGAGTTACTTCTATGCAAGTGGTAGTTTAATTCAAGTATTTTGCGGCCAGGGTATCATAGGCCGAGCTTAATGATCTTGGAGAAAGAGTTGCCAGTAAAATAGAGAAAATTAAGAAAATTTTTGAAAAAATGAAGCTTTAATTATTGATAATTTAATGGTTTTAGGGGTTAAATTTAGACAATTTAATGGTTTTGGGGAAGAAATTTGGAAATACTAAATTTTAGGAGTGAAATTTGGACAAATTAATGGTTTTGGATGTGGAATTTGGAAATACTAAATTTTAGCAGCGAAATTTGGACAACTTAATGGTTTTGGAGGTGAAATTTGAAAAAAACTAGATTTTTGGGGTGAAATTTGAATAACTCAATACTTTTGAGGGTGAAATTTAGAGGTGAAATTTGGAAATATTGAAAATTTGGATGTGAGATATAAAAAACCCATTTAAATAATATATTAGTTTGTTTATTTTATGTGTTATAAATTATGCATTTAAAATGTTATTTTATTATTTTTATTTTAAGATATACATATTAGGACAATACATATGTATAATTATTTGTTAATATATTCCGTTATGTGCATATTTATTTGTTTCAAATATTTTAAGTTCTTATATTTAATCTGTACCCAGTTTTTTGTAGCATGTATAGGTTACATGTATATTTTCACTTCATATTCACTTATTTTATATTTTAAATATTTATTTATCAATATCCGATTTGTATCCACGTCGGTTTATCTCATATATGATACGTGTCCGATTTTGCCAAATATGAATATGAATATTTTCTACCGAACCGTATGCGTATCCATATCAGAAATTAGAAAGCGGATATGGATACGGTAATGCTCATATTCGATTTGTATCCGATCCAAATGCAACCCTAGATGGAGTGGACGGAAAATTTTAGATGGTACATTAAAATCAGAGGTTCAAACTCCCATTGTCCATGTCTCAGAAAGGGATTACCTTTTTTAAAGAAAAATATACATTGTTGCGCAAAATCTAAGGTTTCTGCTTATGAATAGATAGAGTTTTGATAAACACCTTTATTGTTCATCGACCAAACTCCTCAAAAACACTCAAATTCTGCTCTATACATCTCAAACGGTCCTAAAGTTGAATTAGACAATCATTTGAGTTATTTAAAATTGAATTCAAGTGTCTGTAAGGGTTCCTACAGATGTGCAAAATGAATGTTTGCTCTGATATGTCACTTGAGAGGGTAAACGAGCCACGCACGGTTGACCGACTTTTTCTTAATATGCCATTAGATAGTTTGTCAAATAATTTGAGGAATTACTTACGCGTGGAATGAGATCCAAGCAAAGGTGGCGTTGGATATCTTGAAGAAGGTCGGAAGGCAAAGCTCGCAGTATAGCTTCTTCATTGACCTTTCTTGTTGCATGCCACTTGTATCGAACAAAACATCTCACTCTTGCCCTCAAATCATGAGGAAGTTGACAACAACTCATCTACTCCTCAGTGTCTCCTTGCTTCAATCTCTGATGGGGGCTATGACCTCCTTCAGATGCTGTCCTCCGTCGATCCTGTGATGGCGGTCTTTGACGGTTGATATTTAGTTTGGGAGTTGTTGAGTGTGTGGATCTCAATGGGTTGGCGTTGACGCCGAGCTATCTGCAAAAGAAGTCCCAGGGTGGGTGACCACCATAGGACCCTCCGACGATCAAATTAGTGCCGGGGAATAAGTGCAGAGTAACGGTGTATTGGAAATGATTTCGTCTTACCTGAGTCATCTGAGAGAGGGGTTTATATAGTGGTCGCGTGGAGCGGGCGGGCGCGAGATCGTTGCCGTCAGTTACGCCCCTGCGTTATCCTCGCATTAATGGTGGGATACGCCCATTAACGGGGGACGCGCTAGCGTGGGACGCGGAACGTGGGGAGGCAGATATCTCGCCCTGGCGAGATACGCGGAACCGTTGTGGAGGTGCTTGGGTTCCACTCTCTCGGTTCATCAGGGAAGCCAAGGAAGCTCGGCCTGTCAGATGGCTCAAAGACGAGCGGTGAGGCTGAGGAAGCTCGGCCTGACAGATGGCTCGAAAACGAGCATGGAGACCGAGGAAGCTCAGAGACGAGCTGTTGGTAGTTTGCTAGGTGAAGATGGAAAGTACTCAAGGAGGTCTCCTGAAAGGTCGGACACTTCCTCGAGACGAGATCCCAAGTAATGCCCCTAATGCAACTCATTTATTCTACCTCCATAGCCTTCGGAACGCATCATCCGCCACGTGTCGTAATCTGAGAAAATACCACTTGTGAGCATCATCATTAGCCCCCCACTCTCGTTCCATCCTATTTATGGGTCGGGTCAAGAGTGGCCTGCTCGGTTTTTTTTTGACTCGGTTTGGCACTGAGAATCAGAATGTGGATCGCCCGGGAACGACATGGCGTTTGGCGGTGGCGTCTTTTTGATCTTTGGGCCCACGTGTAATCTTGTCGTGCGCCTGAATTTTCGCACGTATCTCCAATGGCGTCAGCGGATCAGTGAAATGATTGCGCTTAAAAGAGGGGGCGCCGTTTCAGTCGATTCGCTAGTTGGGATACGGGCCACATGTCAGACGTCAGTTAGAGGAAGCGAAAGGCTGTCTCTGACTCCTGTAGTTGAAGAAACGTCCCCAATGGCCGGTCGCCACGTGGAGCTTCGACTGCCGTTTGGGTGCGATGTTTCATTTTGGCGGGAATCAATCTGGGTCGTGGGATGTTCACTTTTAGGTGTATAAATAGGAGGGAACCATTATAAGACCGACACTTTGCTCTTATTCTCTTTTATTGTTGAAGATTGCCCGATGCTCCATTGTTTAGATTGGATCCTCTGTTGATTTTTCCTTAGTGAGTCCCTTTCTTTGAATCAGGTTAGATGTCTTCATCCGAGGAGTCTATAGCGATAGTAAGGGTAGAGTCGGATGATATCTAAGTGTAGGAAGGTCCGTGTCTTCCTTTTTCCCGGAGTCAGGGTGGCGATCGCGCATCGAGTATGAATCGACTGATGGGCTGAGCATGAATATGCTCGGCGGCCTCGTGAGGAGGGCTTTTACGTCCGTTTCTTTGTAGAGCAGGAATCTACTTGTTGCGGATGGACCGAGCAGGAAGCTACTTGGTCTCCTCGACGTCGAGCAAGAAGTTACTTCGTGAGGAGGGCTTTTGATCCACAGCGTTGTTGGGCAGGAATCTACCCACTGCGGATGGTCCGAGCAGGAAGCTACTCAGTGGCCACATGAGGAGGGTTTTTGATCCACAGCGTTATCGGGCAGGAATCTACCCGCTGTGGATGGACTGAGCAGGAAGCTACTCGGTGGCCTCATGAGGAGGGCTTTAGATCCACAGCGTTGATGGGCAGGAAACTACCCGCTGCGGATGGACCGATCAGGAAACTGCCCGGTGGCCTTGTGAGGAAGGTTTTAGATCCACAGCATGGTTGGGCAAGAAGCTACCCGCCGCGGATGGACCGAACAGGAATCTACTCAATGGTCTCGTGATGAGGGCCTTATTATCTCCCTAGTATCTTCTTGGGGCGTCGTTCAATCTTTCTTGACCCGTAAAGGGCGGGAATGGTGACCGTCGCGGGTGACACGTGGCAGCGCCAAATCGGGAAAGTGCAATATTCCGTGATTTGCGTTGTTGTGTGAGTAAATCTCGGCCGTTGGAAGATTTTCATGGAGGCTATAAATACTGAAGGTACATTGGTTTCTTTCTAGTCTCACACTCCCTAAAAATGGCCGGCCCCATGTATGCTATTAGAGAGATCGTTTCCCGTGATGACGTATACTTTTACAACCTTGATCGTTCTGAGGAAACATATGAAGCGGTGATATGCCGCTTGGAGGGCCACTGTGGACGCTTGCTTCCCCGGAGGTCTCCTCTCCTTCAGGTGTTGATTTATGCGATATGGAGGACTTCGTCGGGTTTGCACAATACCCTATCCCCGCAGCTGATGGACGAGGCATTCGACAAAATGCATATGGTCCATGGGCTTGGTCTGATCTCGAAGAACAGGTGGGATCGCTCGGTGGACCTCCTTCTTGAGAGTTTCCAACAAAGGTTGGTTGTCGCTTCCTGCTCAAGTAGAAGAGGATCCTTGGGAATCTGTGGCTTCTAGGTTCCGCGAGTACCGTCGGAGGGAGCGGGCCGAAGCTGCTCGGGATCGGCTGGAGGAGCTTTCTTCGGTGTACCACCGACAACGTTTCCTTAACCCCCGTCTTCCTTTGTTGTAATCGTTGTAAGGATGAGGAGCCCATAATACCTCTTGAATAAATAAACTTGTCTTTGATTGTAGTGTGCCATCTCTTTTCCTCTTCTTGATACAAATTTTATGTTCTCTAAAAAAACTTCAGAGTCTTGGAACCAAAAAAGAATCGAAGGGCTAGGCTCCACGGGGGTACACAAAGTCTTTTCCACAAGAGGACTTAGCCTGGAAGACTTAGTTAAATGCAAAAACAGAATTATATTATTTTGAAAGACGATACATGTTTATTTATACAATTTAAGCTTTTCGGCACTATAGGGCCGAGGAAAATTATGCCCCCCAGTGTCTTGCAGGAGGTACGCTCCACCGGGCAATGCTTCCATTACGAGGAATGGTCCATCCCACTTCGCGGAAAACTTATGCAGTCTCCCTTGGTCTACGAACTCGTTCCTTCATAGGACCAGGTCTCCCATCTTGAAGGCCTGATATTTAACTCGGGCGTTGTAGTAGCGTGCGGTTTACTGCTGGTAGGCGGCCGCTCTGATCTGTGCTCGATCCCATTTTTCCAATAAGACGTCCAAGTTTCTTCGAAGTGCTGAGGTGTTGGCTTCATCGTTGAAATGTTCTACCCTGTAACTAGGCAGTCCAATCTCCACGGGGATCATTGCCTCGGTGCTGTAGCAGAGGCTGAATGGGGTTTCTCCCATGGGTGTTTTCTTCGATGTTCATAATGCCCATAGCATCTGCGACAGTTCTTCGACCCAGCCGCCTTGCTTTCCCTCCAAACGGGCTCTGAGACAGCGGATGACGCCTCGGTTCGCTACCTCGGCATGCCCGTTGCATTGAGGATGTGCAACCACAGCAAACTTCATCAGTATGTGGTAGTCGCTGCAAAAATCTTTGACTTTATCGTTTTCGATGTTGGTGTAGGGGTAAAAATTTACACCCCGGTTGACCAAGTCAAAATCAAAGTCAACCCCAAGCCAAGTGGGCCCAAGCCCAGACCCAGTGGGCCCATGCCCGGGTCGAGCCCGAACATGAAGCGGCCGGCCTCCCCCATGCCAAGATAAAATTTTGTAATGAATAATTTTGTTGCATTTTATAGGCATAAAGCCAAATTTTTGTAAAGCCAATGGCTTATGTGTAAAAAGAAATGGCACATGAGCCATGGGATAAGCAAAATGCCATTTTGTGAAGCCCAAGGGGCTATGTGTAAAGTGTATAGCCTATAAAGGCAAAGATAATGAAATATCTAAACAATTTTTTCTCTCTCCAAAAAAAAATTTTCAGATCTGAAATCTTTCTCCTTCTTCAAGGTTTCAAAACCTTCTTCTTTCTCTTGAATTAAATCAAGAGTTCTACTCTCCTTTTTATAAAACAAATTAGTTTTTCACCACAAAACCCATCAAGGGGAACTCAGATCTTCCATTAGATCTCAAAAAGGAGTGATTTTTAAAATCCCATATCTCTTGATCTTCAAGATCCAGCTAACAGAGGAGGAAGAAGAAGAACCCCTCCCATTAACCCCAAAAAAAAACACTCAGGAGTCCAACTCCTCTCTGATTTCTCTTCCGAGAAATATTTTTAGGCTAAAAGCCTCTTTTTCTCGCCGGCGCTCAAGCGTAGAGCACCCGCGTGCCGATACGTGGCGCGCTTGCGCTCCAGCGCAAGTCGCCCCGGTGCCGACATGTGGCGCGCTTGCGCTCAAGCGCCCAGCGCTCAAGCGCGGAGCGCCCACGTGCCGACACGTGGCACTCTAGCGCCTGAGCGCGCAGCACCTAGGCGTACAGCGCCCAAGGTGCTGCCCCACGCATCTTTTGGATGTCTTTTCCCCTTTTTATATATATACATATGTATACATATGTACACATACACATACTCCGCGACACTCTCCCCTTCAAAAAATTTTTTGGGCCGGGGCGCTGCCCCGAACCCCGCAAGGGGGCTGCTAGCCCCCTTGACCCCCAGCCCGCTATCCGGGTAGCGTGACCCCCGTAAAAACTCTGCGTGGCTCCCGATATATCCAAAACCCCCTTTCAAAACAAAACACACGTACACTGCACATTGAGTTCGCATGACCAGTTTAACCCGTTAATCGGAGGTTCCCTCGCCCCAAAGGTAAGGGATAATTAACGGCAGCTTAGTCCGCGGCTGCCGGAGATTCGGATCCCCACAATCATTAAACCCCGGCCTATCCTAGGCAGAGGGAATCTGTAGTACGCTTGAGAAGCATGCGCGTATTCCCATCTCAATAGGGTGACAAAAAACACCCTACAGGTGGTCCATGGTCGGTTACTATGCAACTCGGGATTCCGAATCGAGAAATTATGTTGTTCTGCAGGAACTTTATCGTAGAGGCAGCGTACGGTTTCCTAATAGGTACAACCTCTATTCATTTTGTGAAGTAGTCCACAGCGACGAGGATATATCTGTGTTTTCCCGTGCCGATGGGGAGTTGACCGACCATATCCATCCCCCACTATGCAAACGGTGTTGGATATGTATGCCCCAGTGGTCTTTATTGTATAGGATGCTAGGGATATATATGTACAGGACAATCTTGCTTGATATGATAGTATACTATTTGGTTTGTCTTTATTTTAACATGTGATGTGTTTTACTTTGTATTTCATATCTTGTATATATATTGATAAAGCCCGTAGGATTTTTTCCTGACTACCTGTGTTGTGATGGCGATCATACTTGTGGGAGCTAGGTAGTAAATAGTTGCATCCTTAAAAGTGTCCATAGTCGTAGGAGTATCGAGACTGGGCATCGATACTCCAGAGTAGACCGGTGTATACATATCTAGACTCAGACGAGGGACGATGGATTGGTCCCGCAACCATTGGTGAGGTGCACCTAAAATTGTATACATGTGCTCACTGGGTGTGAGTACACCGAACAGGATTCGCCGAAAACTGACTAGATGGTATTATACTCAGCGTCAGATAGCAGTTCTCTGGTGACATGAGTGCAGATAGTCTGTCGACCTGAGGTCATCATTTGTCTCGTGTGAGTTCCCACTGTGCTTTGATTACTACCCTACCACGGCTCAAAAGAGTCGTGCAAATAGGTTTTAGTTGGGTATAGTCCCAAGCCACATGGAAGCAGTGAGCGACTGTTGGGATTCGTCTCTCCCGATATAGGGAGTCGATATCGCGCAGTGATCGGTTGGTCAACACCATAAGTCTCTGATCAGGGATGATTGAGAATTACTGGTGGTTGGACCAGTAGATTCTCGGATGGTCTTGAGCCACACCGACGCGACTTGTCTGGTTATTAGGGGTCTGACGTTTTCCATCCCCTAGACCTTACATGCAATACTCTAAGATAAACAGACCAGACTGCATGGAGATTGTCACGGACAGGCTTAGTAGGAGTACGGATGAGTTCGCTCGTCGTCCTTCTTTTTGACAGGTACATGGGTTGCCGTTATATACAGCTAGTGCCGCTGACGGACTTATGGTTAAACCCACTGCCAGCGTACCGTTGAGTCTTTAGAGTCCCACACAGAGGGTTTTTCTGGTTCAGGCGAGATGATGTAGAGGCCGTATGGTCTTACAGAAGGGTTTCGATCACATACGTGTACTGGATACACGGATGATGTTCGGACGGATAATACTAGTGGGCTTTTGTTTAAGCCGGATCCTAGTATTATATTATTGGATTATTCCTGTCTTATTGTATTCATATTTTTCGGAATACGAATACGGGTATGTATATACGGTGAGGGCATTCTTGTAATTTCACAAGAATGAGCTTCTAGAAGGAGACACCTCATTACTTGATTTAGCTTTTTTTGGAAAAAGATTAATGAGGTGGAATTTGGGGAGACACTTGAGGAATGGTTGAAAGCATGGCTTGGTATTTGTTTATTCATTTGTGCTTACTATTCAAGTATGGGTGATTATTTTGTGAGTTAAATAATCCATGCTTGAATTATTGTGGAGAGACTTAGCCATTCTCTCAACCATTATCCATTATCTCTAGTTCATTTTTCACTTCCTCACTCTCTCTCCTAATTTCCTCTCCTCCTCTCTCAAGCTCTAACCCTTCACATGTGTTGTGATTCATAGAGCTCTTGAGACATATTAGTCCATTGATCATTCTCTATATCTACTTAGTAGTCTCTTTTAGCAAATTAGATCACTAAGTTACCTCACTTAATGTTGAAGCTTAACCATAGGCCCTCGGGTGGATCTTCTTCGACATAAAAAAGACCGGCAACCGAGTTCGATTCTAGCTACCTAAAAGCCAAAGAAAGGAGAAGAAGGTTGAAGCTTGATCCAAGGAGCCAAGAACCAAGAGAAGACTCGAAGGACTTGATACGAAGGTATAACGCTCTAACCAAGTAGTTAGAACCTTCTTGTAGTTTATCTTAGCTAGTTAAGGTTTAATCAAGATCCTAAATTGATAAAGTCTATGTTACAAAGAAAACTTGATCTTTTGACAAAGAAAAAATGGTTTTTGATGTATTCCACATCCCTACGAACTCGCGGGGTGTGCGGCATAGACTTACACCGGTATCAAAGCTACTTAAACCTAAACTAACTTGTTAGCAAATAGTTAGAACTTCGATCGAAAGAATTTTTGCCCGAAATCAATTTCTGGACCATGCTTGCTATCGAATTTTTAAACTGTTCAAAAAATATTTTCAGAGGTCTTAAAAATACAAGAAGGGTTTTATAGGAACACAGAAGAAATTTCAGGCAGTAATCGGTCAAGACAACGGCGGAAACGCGACCAAACTCAGTGTTTGGCCGCCGAACCACGGCCGAGTCAGGGCCGAGTCACTGCAAATTTCTTCTGTGGGTCTTATGTTATGGAATATGATTTCTGGAATATTTTGTTTCTACCCAGAATTGTTTGTGTACTGGATTGTTCATGGGGTAGACACGAATTTGTTATTCGATCGAAATTCTAAGTTATTTGGATAATCGGGTTTTCTGTGTTTGTATATATGTATTGTTAAACGTTTGTTAATCGCTATACATCGATTAGTGAGGGTTTCACATATCTGTGATCTGTGATGGTTTGTATATATGGATTGTTGGATCGTCATGAATGAATAGCCGGGGGATGCGAGAAGAGTGTTTTTCTTTTCTTTCATTTATGTAAAATTTGTAAATTGATGTAATATTATTTTGCGGGGTACATCCAGGTTGAAGTTGTAGCAACCATTGTATTATTTTTTTTTTTACTGTTTTTGCTCTTAGGATAGACCCAAAATGGGGTGCAAATTATTGGGTTCTTGAAGTGCCGAGTGGCCTACTCATTTTATTGAGAGAGGTTGCTTCACTTCGGGAATTTGGCGGGTAGTTTGCCGCACCCGTAGGGGTCTAGGGTAGAGTTTTGGCTACTCATCACGACCGTGGAATTCGTGTTTCGTTACAGGCTTAAACGAAACACAGAAATCCTAGTATATCCAATATATTTATCTGTAATTGTGTGATCTGGAATGCTTATTATTGCGTGAGACGAATGGCTATATATATATTATATATAATAAACGTTGCTTATGTTTTGCACCTGCTCTAGTCCAGCCCCCGCTCTGCCGGTAGTTAAGTAACCTAACGGTGTATGACGGGACCCCGAGGCGAATGCGGATGGCATAAGCGTACGTTCTATTTTCGTTTCTTTTGCTGCAATGATAAGATTAATTGATGGGACCGCATTACTTCTAATTAATGCAAGGAAATAAACCTAAAATATGATGTCGTTGGAACAATTACAAAACCACTCGGTTTTCTTCAAAAAACATTTTTTAAAAGCGGAGCTTAAACCACTCCTTTTCAAAAGCTATCAGGTTCCTTCGACTATATCAAGTTCATTACGTTAACGGTTTTTTCGCCAAAAACCAGCCGTAGCCCTCCGTCATTTCAGATATGTATCTACCAGTATTCATGTTATGTGTTTTGACCTTCGCCAAGGCATAGTGTTTGGTAGCTAGTGGGTGCTTATCTGTGGCATAGATAGATGCATTAATCTAGAACAGGTGTACAGTTGTTTTGGCCTTCGTCAAGGGCTTGTACGAATGGGTCTAGGTTAATCTGGATAATAACGGGTTGAACTTGACTTGCGACTTATGATGTTTTGACCTTCGTCAAGCTTGTAAGCGCATGGGGCAAAAATCACATCGGGAGTTTCAAACATAAAGGAAACTTGCTAATGCTACATACCTTCTTGAGTGTGTTATTTTTAGTAGGCTTTCTTCAAATTCATCACACAATGATAGTTGGGTCCTGATCCTACTGTGAGTATCCGCTACTCTTCGGGAAACAATTTCACTTAACGATCAATGCTATAAACCAAGTAGGTGTCTAGAACGGTGTTAGCGGGGTTACGCCTCCAAGGAAAAGAGGTTATATAATTAAGGAATTTCGCAAAAGCGTTGCAAAACCTCTCTCGAAGTACCGATACTAGCCTGGCCGAAAGGTTAAGAAAGTATTGTGACGTGCGATTAAACCTGACTAATTCTTCTTTTAGGGTTTGAAGAAGAATTCGAGGAAACAGTGGGAGCCATCCTGTTTAGATAAACTAAAAACCAATCTAAACTTGCAAGAGCATATGCTGAGTATTTCTTTTCTCTCTCTCCTAATTGCAGCGACCATGACGGGACTTAAGCTAATATTAGATAAAAATAAACTCGCTGGGCCAAACTATAAAGACTGGCTGAGGAATGTCCAAATGACCCTTACATATAATAAGGTCGCATACATCATCATGGCAAAAGCTCCCCTGTTCCCGGTCCAGAATCCTCGGTCGCGGACATTAAGGTCCGTAAGACCTGGGATCTTGATTGGGCGAAAGTCAAGCGCCTCGTACTGGCCTCCATGGATAATGAACATCAGAAGTGGCACAAGAAGATGGACCTTGCATCCATCTTCCTCCATACCAAAAAATTATATGGAGAGCAATCTCGTATCGCAAGATACGAGACCTCGAAGAAACAATTTCAAGCGAGGTTGGCTATCGGATCGTCTGTCGGGGACCACATCCTGAAAATGATTTCTCTCATTGAAGAGCTCACGGACCTGAGAACCATGTTGGAAAATGAGTTGTAACATCGATTTGATCCTACAGTCCCTTTCCTCTACCTATGCCCAGATCATATTGAATTTCAATATGAACAATTTGGAAGTTTCACTTCCTGAGCTCCTCAACATGTTGAGGATGGCAGAGGGCACCTTGAGCAAAAGTAAGGAAACACCCGTTCTGTTTATTGAAGGATCTTCTTCTGCTAGATCCAAGGCTAAGGCTAAGGCGAAGAAGAAGAAGGCCCCTACCAAGCCGAGAGGAGGTGTGCAGAAGGTGCAGGGAAAGGGAAAGGAAAAGATTAGGGGGGCATCCACAAAGGAAGAGTGCTTCTATTGTCGAAAGAAGGGTCATTGGAAGAAGAATTGCAGGGCCTTAAAGGCCAAGAATCAGGACACGAAGTAAGTTGTGGCTTCGGCTTCAGGCGTGTTCGTGATTGAAAACTGCTTTTCTATAAACTCTACTTCCTGGGTATTGGATACCGGATCAGGATCTCACATATGTAATTCTTTGCAGGCGCTGAGAAGCCGTAGAGTTTTGAGAAAATGTGATATGACCCTCAGGGTTGGTAACGGAGCCAGTGTAGACGCTATTGCAGTAGGAGAATATCATCTTGGATTAAAGAGTGGACATATTTTGTTGTTACATAACTGCTTTTGTGTACCCAGTATGGTGTGTAATATTATATCAGTATCTTTATTATCAAATAAAGGATACAATTTTGCACTTTGTAGGGTGTTTTTCGTCACCCCATTGAGATGGGAATGCGCGTGCGCTTGTCAGGCGCATTACAGATTCCCCCTGCCTAGGGTAGGCTGGGGTTTATTGATTACGGAGATCCAAATCTCCGGCAGCTGCCGTTAATTACCCCTCGTCTTTGGAGCGAGAGAACCTCCGATTAATGGGTCAAACAGGTCATGCGAACTAAATGTGCAGTGTACAGGTGTTGTGTTTTTAAAGGGGTTTTGGATATATCGGGGGCCCCGCAGAGTTTTTACGGGGTCCCGCTACCCGGATAGTGGGCTGGGGGTCAAAGAGGCTAGCAGCACCCTTGCGGGGTGCGGGGCAGCACCCCGTTAGAAATTTTTTCTAACGGGGGACAGTGTTGTAGAGTATGTGTGTGTGTGTATACACATACGTACGTACATACATACATACATACATACATATATATATATATAAGGGAAAAGGTCATCCAAAGGATGCGTGAGAGAAAGCGCCATCGCCTCACGTGCGCGGCACGCGGGCGCTCGAGCGCTCGGGCACTGGCGCTATTGCCTTAGGCACTAGAGCCAGGGCGCTAACGCTTTGAGCGCTAGCGCCTCACGTACCAGGCACGTGGGCTCTTTGGGCGCTAGCGCTTTGGGCGTTGGCGCCTCACGTTCCAAGCACGTGGTTGCTCGGGCGCTAGCGCTTTGGGCGCGGGCGCCTCACGTTCCAAGCACGTGGTCGCTCGGGCGCTAGCGCTTTGGGCGCGGGCTCCTCACGTGCCAGGCACGTGGTCGCTCGGGCGCTAGCGCTTTGGGCGCGGGCTCCTCACGTGCCAGGCACGTGGTCGCTCGGGCGCTAGCGCTTTGGGCGTCTAGGCGCTAGCGCTTTTGGCGCTCGGGCGCCGGGCAGCAAAAGGGAGTTGATCCCTGCACTGGGAGTTATACTCTCAGAAATAAATACTTATTATTTTGTATATATATAAATATATATATTTTGAGGAGTTAAACTCCTAAGATATTTTTGGAACTGATGAAGAGACTTCTCCCCTTGAGCCCTGGATCTTCCCCAAAGTGGGGTCTTTGGAGATGGGTCTCCTTCTTCCTCCTCTGTTGACTGGATCTTAAAGAACAAGAGGGGTAAGATTTTAAAAATTCCTCCTTTTTAAGATCTGATGGAAGATCCGAGCTCCTCTTTGTGAGTTTTGTGGTGAAAAACTATTTAGTTTTGGAAAAGAAAGAGTAAAACTCTTGATTTAATTCAAAAGAAAGAAGAAGGTTTAGAACCTTGAGAAAAGAGAAGGAGGCATAGACCTTCAATTTTTTTAGAGAGAAAAAAAAGTTGTGAGATATTTTCATTATCTTTGCCTTTATAGGCTATACACTTTACATATAGCCCATTGGGCTTTACAAAAATGGCATTTTGTCCATCCCATGCCTCATGTGCTATTTTATTTTGCACATAAGCCATGGGCTCTACAAAAATTTGGCTTTATGCCCATTTTCTTACATTTAAAAAATAAAATAAAATAAAATAAATACACCAAAATTATTTATTGTAAAATTTTTATTTTGGCATGGGGGGAGGCCGGCCGCTTCATGTTCGGGCTTGACCCGGGCATTGGCCCACTTGATCTGGGCTTGGTCCCACTTGGCTTGGGGTTGACTTTGATTTTGATTTGGTCAACCGGGGTGTAAAGTTTTACCCAACACACTTGTAAGCAATATTATCAACATTCACCTAAATTATGAAATGGTTGGGTCGGATACACTTAGCAACGGAATATACATTCTTAATCAATATCAAGTTTTCAACGTCCAAAACACACTAAAAAGAAAAGCTCCAGAATCAAACCAAGCTTTTCTATGGCATTGTAGACTCGGTCATATCAATGAAACACGACTGACTAAGTTACATAAAGAATAATACTTAGATCTGTTTGAGTATCAATCAAGTGTGTGTGTGTGTGTATAAGGGAAAAATGCATCCAAAGGATGCGTGAGAGAAAGCGCCAGCGCCTCACATGCGCGGCACGCGGACGCTCGAGCGCTCGGGCACTGGCGCTATTGCCTTGGGCGCTAGCGCCTCACATGCCAGGCACATAGGCGCTCGGGCGCTAGCGCTCGGGCGCTCGCGCTTTGGGCGCCAGCGCCTTGGGAACCAGGGCGCTTTGGGCGCCAGCGCCTTGGGAACCAGGGCGCTTTGGGCGCTAGCGCCTTACGTGCTAGGCACGTGGACGCAAGCACTTTGGGCGCCGAGGCGTCAGCGCCTCACGTACCAGGCACGTGGGCGCCCGGGCGCTAGCGCCTCACGTGCCAGGCACGTGGGAGCTCGGGTGCTAGCGCTTTGGGCGCTAGCGCCTCACGTGCCAAGCACGTGGTCGCTCGAGCGCTAGCGCTTTGGGCACCTGGGCGCTAGAGCTTTTAGCGCTCGGGCGCCGGACAGCAAAAGGGAGTTGATCCCTGCACTGGGAGTTGTACTCTCAGAAAGAAATACTTATTATTTTGTATATATATAAATATATATATATATATTTTTTGAGGAGTTAAACTCTTAAGATATTTTTGGAGCTGATGGAGGGGCTTCTCCCCTTGAGCCCTGAATCTTCCCTAAAGTGGGGTCTTTGGAGATAGGTCTTCTTCTTCCTTCTCTGTTGGCTGGATCTTGAAGAACAAGAGAGATGAGATTTTAAAAATCCCTCCTTTTTAAGATCTGATGGAAGATCCGAGCTCCTCTTTGTGGGTTTTGTGGTGAAAAACTATTTAGTTTTGGATAAGAAAGAGTAAAACTCTTGATTTAATTCAAAAGAAAGAAGAAGGTTTAGAACCTTGAGGAGGAAGAAGGCACAGACCTTGATTTCTTTTAGAGAGAGAAAAAAGTTATGAGATATTTTCATTATCTTTGCCTTTATAGGCTATACACTTTACATATACCCCCTTGGGCTTTACAAAAATGGCATTTTGTCTATCCCATGCCTCATGTGCTATTTCTTTTTGCACATAAGACATGGGCTCTACAAAAATTTGGGTTTATGCCCATTTTCTTACATTTAAAAAAAATAAAATAAAATAAATACACTAAAATTATTTATTACAAAATTTTTATTTTGGCATGGGGGAGGCCGGCCACTTCATGTTCGGGCTCGACCCGGGCTTTGGCCCACTTGACCTGAGCTTGGGCCCACTTGGCTTGGGGTTGACTTTGATTTTGACTTGGTCAACCGGGGTGTAAATATTTACCCCAACAAATTGCCCCCCATCAATAAATGCACACCACACATATGGGTCGTGTGTATGAAATTGATGGATCTTCTTTTACGTAGAGGCGACTTGATTCGGTTCCCACTTTTTGGGAAGCTGGCACTGCCCTTTTTACGATATGGACGGTCAATACTGCCCTTTTAGTGACTTGGACGGTCAATACTGCCCTTTTAGTGACTTGGACGGTCTATACTGCCCTTTTAGCAACTTGGACGGTCGGTGCTGTCCTTTTAGCGACGTGGACGGTCGGTGCTGCCCTTTTAGCGACTTGGATGGTCGGTGCTGCCCTTTTAGCGACTTGGACGGTCGATTCTGCCCTTTTAGTGACTTGGACGGTCGATGCTGCCCTTTTTGCGACGTGGACGGTCGGTTCTGCCCTTTTAGCGACGTGGACGGTCGGCTCTGCCCTTTTTGTGACTTGGACGGTCGGTGCTGCCCTTTTAACGACTTGGATGGTCGGCTCTGCCCTTTTAGCGACTTGGACGGTCGGTGCTTCCCTTTTAGCGACTTGGACGGTCGGGATTTGATTTGACTTGCTCCGCTTTCTGCGGTGTCGAGGTTGATGTTGACTTGCTGATTATGATTTGGGTTGACATCAGCTTTACTATGCTGGAATATGGCACCAGGAGTGAATCATCATTTGCCGTGAGGGAATTTCCCTTGTTCCCAGTTTAACGACTTAGGGGTCATCTGTTCCCAATTTAAAGACTTAGGAGTCTATTGGATTGGAGTTTGGTATTATGGGTTTAGGGTAGGTGTCACGTCCCACTTTCCGGTATACGGCGAAGGGGACGCAGCTGGTCCGCTACGTATTTACTGTGAAGTAAATACGCTAAGCGTTTTTAAGCAATATAAAAATAAAGCACAAGAGATAAGATATAATAAAAATAGCAACTTTATTTATTCACATTCTTTCTGTACAATGCATGGAAAGTAAATACAACTGAAATAAAGCAATGCCTAAATAATGGCACAACAGAAATGAAAAGTACTGAATGGAAAGTGTACAATGACTAGAGCTTGGGGTCTTCACTGAACTGGTCGAAGTTTTCAGCAGTGGGCTCGATCTCTGAAGTATCCAGATCACCTGACGACATTCAAAAAAGAAAGAAAGAGAATGTCGTCGGCAAACGGGTCGCTCGGTAAGTCCCAAAGACAAGGGAGAAATAGACAGAATAAGAGGTATATTTTAAAGTTGTATTATATTGTTGTAATGTTGTTTTAACACTGTTATTTGTAGCTTGGTACAGAAGAATACCAGTGTATACGAGAGGGGTCTCTATATGCTAGAGACCAGGGCAAACGGAATGTACAAGGAATCGTTAAGCCACGGTATAACAGCAACGGAATATAGGTTAGGTGTCTTAATCTTACCGTCTCGTGCCACTTTTAACACCTTCTGTACCAATCTACCCCTTAAACCCCGTAGTGTTTTGATTGTATTGTTGTTTTGTATTGTATAGGTTGTATAGTGGAATATTTATATCATAACAAAATAGGTATTTTAATGATAAATATACATATATTTATACAAAAATAATTTTAATATATATTTTATATTCTAAAAATCTCATTTTCTTAAGATGGCATATTTTAAATATTTCGAGACCGAATGCTCCTTACGGAGGTCTGAATCTCGCACTACTAAGCCCGAGAATGTGTGATAATCCACACCATCCTGAACGGGTTCCCTAAAATGGGTTATAGCGGTACTTTGCAATGATTTGTATAAATACTAAATCCTTTAGAAAACGGTTTTATTAAGTAAATGGTATTTAAATGAAAATGTGTCGCTTTCCCGTATTCTATATTCCCAAGGGTATGGTGCTATATTGCATATGAGTGTGTGAGGAGGTAGGTCATTACCTCATGATCTACTTAAAGGTATAGCAAGTTTTGATAGTTTAAATGTAGAAATGAAACTATGTGGTATTTTAATGAAAAAATACGGTAAAATGGAGATAGCAATTATTTTTATGATATGAAACTTGATCAATTTGGTTGATTAGTGTTTAATAGTCAACATGAAGTGGTTTAACAAAATTGTATTAAAGAAAAGTGAGTTTTAGAAAGAAACCGAATCGGAAATCGGATTTGCTCCGATTCCGTCGGGTTTTGTAATTCCGTATTTTTAGAAAAAGAATAGAGAAGTGGGATTGGGATTTACGGGTTTAGGACAACAAGAAAAGGGAGATGGATCGGGAGGAGTCGCCGGTGCGTCGTTTCGTCGTCGGGAGCTCCTAGGATGGTCGTCGGAAGTTCGCCGGAAAATTCGTCGTAGTTTCGCTTCTTGCTCGTTTTCAAAGTACACAAGTTTTCTTGAAAATTCTTGAGAGTTGGCTCAGAGTTTGGGATGAGGGGGTAGTGTGTAGGGTTGGTATTTATAGGGTTAGGCTAGGGTTAGGGTAGATGAAGGGTTTTAATTTAAAAATGTATTAAAATATATTAAAATGTAATAAAAGTGGAGTAAATGGGGTTTTAAAAGAGCTCTGGAAATGGTCTGAGGATAAAATTTTGCAGGTGTATAGGGGAGACCAAAAGACACATTTTTTGTGTTGGGGTCATCGCCGGAATCGGCCGACTCGGCCGTGACTCGGTCGGAGGACTGAGTCGGCCGAGTCGAAGCCGATTTGGCCGATTCCCGGCTGAGTCAAGCGGCCGGAATCCCCCTCGACGGTTCATCTAACCTCTGGCAATGTTACATTTTTAGATGTAGTGGGGTTTTTGTGAGATATGCACGTGTAAACCCTTGGTATTCTAAAGGTTTTTAAAAAAATCAATATTAAAAATAATGTGGGGTATGGGATTTGAACTCTGGTGGTTTGGTTCAGCAGTGGAAGGTATTACCAATGAGCTACAAGCTCCTTCTTGTAATTATGGAGCTAATTAATTACTTAAAGTAATAACAGCAAATGTAAATACTCCAAGTATACATTAAGTTTTAAGCAAATTTTGTACACTAAAAATGGAGTTGTTACATTCTACCATCCTTACAAAAATTTCGTTCTCGAAATTTACAACTTTTATTTGAGGACTAGTTTACAAAGAGGTGTGGATATCTTGCACGCATTTCATTTTCCCTTTCCCAAGTGGACTATCCTGGAGTGTCTTTCCTCCACATCACTCGGACCAAGTTGACTTCCTTGTTCCGAAATGTCTTCACTTTCCTGTTCAGGATTTCCACAGGTTGTTGCTCACAAGATAAATCAGGCTGTATAGTGAGCTCGGAATGATCGAGAACATGGCTGGGGTCACTTGCATACCTTCCGAGTTGAGATATGTGGAACACATTATACACTCCTTCCAATGAAGGTGGAAGCGCTAAGCGGTACGCCACTTCACCGACTCGTTCGAGTATGTCGAACGGTCTAATGTATCTCGGACTTAATTTACCCCGTCTTCCAAATCGGATCACTTCGCGGTTCGGAGATATCTTTAAGAACACATGATCTCCTGGCTGGAACTCCAAGTGACCTCTCTTAGCATCAGCCCAGTGCTTCTGTTGATCTTGGATTATACGCATCCTTTCCCTGATAGTTTGTACCACATCAACAGTCGCTACTATCATCTCTGGTCCAAGAAATTCCCTATCTCCGATGTCGTCCCAATTTAATGGTGATCGACACTTCCTTCCATACAGTGCTGCAAAAGGTGTCATTCCTATACTTGCTTGGTAGCTGTTGTTGTACGAAAACTCCACAAGATGTAGATGATCTTCCCACGATCCTTTGAAGTCTAATATACATGCTCTGAGCATATCGTCCAAGATCTGAATAGTTCGCTCAGACTGACCATCTGTTTGTGGATGACAAGCCGTGCTGACGTTCAGACTTGTTCCCAAGCTTGCTTGCAGACTCTGCCAAAATTGTGATCGGAACCTGGTGTCACGATCGGAGACAATGCAGATTGGTACTCCATGAAGTCTCACAATTTCCTGTATGAGTTCATGGGTATCAGAGATAGTATATTATGAAGAGTTTAAATCTTAAGTAGATTATTACCTCCATGTACTTCTTTGCTAGTGTCTCAGTTGATTGGCCAACTCGAAATGGGATGAAAAGAGCCGACTTTGTGAGTCGATCCACAATGACCCATACGGTATCGTTACCCTTTGTGCTGCGAGGAAGAGCAGTCATAAAATCCATCATGATGTGTTGCCACTTCCATTCTGGGATTGGTAACGGTTGAAGGAATCCAGCAGTCCTGTGATGTTCAGCCTTTACTTGCTGACACACCAAGCATTTTGCGACGCTTCTGGATACTTCACGCTTCATTCCATGCCATCAATAATTCTGACGTAGATCTTTGTACATTTTGGTACCTCCAGGGTATACTGAGTAGGGAGAGCTGTGAGCTTCTTTCATTAACTCTTCCCGAACAGGACCTTTTGGTACACACAATCTGCTGGCGTATCTCAAAAATCCGTCTTCATGGATGATGAAGTCTGTTCTGAGTCCATTCTCTACTTGTTCTCTGATCTTTTGCAACTTAGCATCACTTGCTTGAGCTGCTTTGATCCGATTGACAATGGTTGATTGAACTTGTAAATTCATCATACTTAAAGCATTACCTGGCATGGCTACTTCAATCTCCATCTGATGCATGTCTTGTTGAAGCTTCCACTGAGCGGTGAGATTCATTGATAAAGGTTGACGACTAAGAGCATCAGGAACCACATTCACCCTCCCTGGGTGATATTGCAAGTTGATGTCAAAGTCCGCCATGAGTTCTAACCATGTTCTCTGCCGCATATTCAACTCCTTCTGAGTAAACACGTACTTCAGGCTCTTATGATCTGTGTAGATGTTCACTCGTTCACCAAGTAGATAATGGCGCCAAATCTTGAGAGCAAAGATGACAGCTGCCAACTCCAGATCATGCGTCGGATAATTGCACTCATGAATCTTCAGCTGTCTTGAAGCATAAGCCACAACTTTATCGTGCTGATGTAGAACACATCCTAATCCCTTACCGGATGCATAGCAATGCACTTCGAATCCTCCAGATTGATCCGGTATGACAAGAATAGGCGCTGATGTCAACCTTGACTTGAGTTCTACGAAAGCTAGTTCACATGCTTCTGACCACACAAATTCTTCATCTTTACGTGTGAGCTTGGTCAGGGGTGTTGCTATCTTTGAAAAGCCTTCAATGAACCTTCTGTAATATCCAGCTAGACCCAAGAAACTCATAATGTCCTTCATTGACTTTGGTGTAGGCCATTCGCTAACTGCTAAAATTTTCGCTGGATCCACAGAGATTCCTTCTCCTAATACGATATGTCCAAGAAAACCAACTTGATTTAGCCAAAACTCGCACTTGCTGTACTTGGAATATAACTGATATTGACGAAGAGTTTCCAGAACAATTCGTAGGTACTCGGCATGCTCTTTCCGACTCTTAGAATACACTAGGATGTCGTCGATGAAGATGACAACAAACCTGTCTAAGTACTCCCGGAAAACTTGATTCATTAGATTCATGAATATTGCTGGTGCGTTGGTCACTCCAAATGGCATCACTAGAAATTCGTAATGTCCATAGCGGGTTATGAAAGCTGTTTTGTGAATATCAGCTTCCTTGACCTTCACTTGATGATAACCTGAACGAAGAGCCAATTTAGAGAAAATACAAGATCCACTTAGCTGATCGAATAAATCGTCGATACGTGGGAGTGGATACTTGTTCTTTATAGTGACTTCGTTCAAGGCTCTGTAATCGATGCACATTCTGTATGAACCTTCTTTCTTCTTCACAAGCAGTACAGGTGATCCCCAACTTGAAGTGCTGGGACGAATCCATCCTTTCGCCAGTAATTCGTCCAACTGTGTTCGGACTTCCTTCAAACCTTCCAGACTTAATCGATAAGGTGCTTTGATCACCGGTTGTGCTCCTGGTACTAAATCAATGCTAAATTCAAGAGCTCGATCGGGAGGCAAACCTGATATATCGTCAGGAAACACGTCGTCGAACTCTCGAACCACATCTGGCCTTGATTCTTCCTCCGCTTGAGCTGCTGCAACTACTGCTTCCTTTAGCTTCGCTTTGTAGGTACTTGGCTCCAGGGTACGGTCTCTGCTTTTGAAATAGAAGACCGGATGGTCTGGAATCTCGAATACTACCCTCCTTTGACGACAGTCGATGGTAGCATAAAAAGTTCCAAGCCAATCCATACCTAGAACCACATCGAAGTTCGGTATGTCCAGCACTTTGAAGTCAGCATAAAATTCTCGGCTGCAGACGACTACCGGACACAAGCTGTATCCCATTGTTGCCTTTAAAATGCCATTTCCTGAACTGACATTCCAGCTGGATATAAGCGGTGAGACTGGAATCGCATGGGTTCGGACAAACCGTTGCGACATAAAGCAGTGAGATGCTCCAGTATCAAACAGTGCTAGTGCAGGTATTGAGGATACTACGATTATACCTAAGGTATGTGGGATATGTTTTAGGTATAGGAAAAGTATGTAGGATAAATATCAAGACTGAAAGAAATTTTGAGAAAGAAAGGGTTACCAGTGATAACTTAGCCAGTGGCCTCATCTTCTTCCATTGTCATCGTGAAAGCCTGACGCCTTGGTACATTCCTCCTGACCTGAGGAGCATTCCTCTAAACATTCCTTTGAGCTTGATAGAACTGACGAGGAGGTGGTGCAGCTTGTGGTCCTCTGGGTGGTGCAGGTAGTGCAAGTCTTGGAGCAGGTGCTTGAAGGGCTGGTCGCTGCGGATAGGTAATTGCTGGCCTGGGTGCAGCAATTGGGTTTTGTCTTTGGGGACAAGACCTAATATCATGAGTAGTTGAGCCGCAGACTAAGCAAAGACGGTTGGCTCACTGGCAGTCTTTCATCATATGTCCAGTTCTCTTGCAGTAGGTACAAAAGACTGGGCTGGGACGATAGTTCGATACTCCGGGTCGCCTTGGCACAAAAGGTGGCCTGGATGAGGCTCCTCCTGCCATCTGGTTGGCAGGGAACTTAAATCCAGCAGATTGAGGTCTTCCCCTCGCCTTTACCACTGCCTCATAACGGTGGGCAGCTTTCAGAGCCGATTCATGAATCGGAAAATCTCCAGTGGCTAGTGCAGCCTGGATCTCCGAATCCAAACCTTGTTGAAATCGACGGGGTCTGATCTCATCCGTCGGTATCAAGTGTGCCGCAAATCTATTAAAAATATTGTGTTAGCTGTGTAATATGCGATATATAAAAATTCGAATTATTGAGACATATCTTACCGACTGAGCATGGTGAACTCAGCGTCATACTCATCTACTGACTTGGTCCACATCAAACTTTGTTGTAGATGGATGAACTGCTGTTCCATGTCGAACCTGACAGTCTCAGGGAAGTACTTAGCGTCGAACATGTCGCGGAAAGTCTTCCATTCGATGGGTTGTTCAAGACGGCTTTCTTCCGCCTTCCACCAGTTTCGTGCATTGTCCATGAGCTGTAATTTTGCAACACGAACCCAAGCTAATTCTGGCACTTGTGCCGCTGCCAGATCATCTTCGATACTCCGAGCCCATTCCTCAGCTTCCAGTGGGCTCTCCTTTCCTGAGAACTGTTTGGGGTGCAAAGCCCTGAATTGCTTCACCTCAGGTGCTTCTGCCTCGGGACGGTTCATTAAAAGAGCAGTCTGCTGCTGCTGTCCCTCTAGGAGGCTTCGGATTGCCTCAAGTAGAACTGTCTGCTCGTTGATCGGAGCAGGGACGGCAGGTGTGAGTGGTAGTGGTGGAGGTGTGTTATTGACATTGGTGCTGGTGTTGTTCGGAGAATCCATAACCTTGAAGAAAAATTTGGGTTAGGACAGATTCAAAATACATGAAATGATAAGATTCAAGGAATATGAATTGTAAAGAATGTTTTAGTTGCTGGTTCCTGTGTTATATTGCTTAAGTTGTTCAAGCAGAACAGAACTGCATGATAGAGTTTCATACAGCTCTGACCTGCATATGCCACCAACAAAACCTGTCAGGTCCCGCTTCCCGGTATACGGCGAAGGGGACGCGACTGGTCCGCTACGTATTTACTGTGAAGTAAATACGCTAAGCGTTTCTAAGCAATATAAAAATAAAGCACAAGAGACAAGATATAATAAAAACAACAACTTTATTTATTCACATTCTTTCTGTACAATGCATGGAAAGTAAATACAACTGAAATAAAGAAATATCTAAACAATGGCATAACAGAAATGAAAAGTACCGAATGGAAAGTGTACAATGACTAGAGCTCGGGGTCTTCACTGAACTGGTCCAAATCTTCAGCAGTGGGCTCGATCTCTGAAGTATCCAGATCACCTGACGACATTCAAAGAAGAAAGAAAGAGAATGTCGTCAGCGAACAGGTCGCTCGGTAAGTCCCAAAGACAAGGGAGAAATAGACAGAATAAGAGGTATCTTTTAAAGTTGTATTATATTGTTGTAATGTTGTGTTAACGCTGTTGTTTGTAATTTGGTATAGAAAGATATCAGTGTATACGAGAGGGGTCTCTATATGCTAGAGACCAGGGAAAACAGAATGTACAAGGAACCGTTAAGCCACGCTACAACAGCAACGGAATATAGGTTAGGTGTCTTAATCTTACTGTCTCGTGCCACTTTTAACACCTTCCGTACCAATCTACCCCTTAAACCCCGTAGTGTTTTGATTGTATTGTTGTATTGTATTGTATAGCTTGTATAGTTGGATGACTGACCAAAACTATGATATCAGTAAACGGACTGTATAATCATGTAAATGGAATAACTGTAGAATCATGTAAATGGATGTATATCCATGTTTCGATTCAGTCAAATTGATAGATTGAATATATGGAATAATGGATTCATGGATTCACGTTGAATTATAATATTGTAAATTGTAGATTTTAGATTGTAAATTGTACTTGAATCATATTCAAGTCAGATTAAAATGAGACTCAATCTGAGTCAGACAATTAGAGAAGTAAATTGAAGACTTGATTGTTTTGATGTTATCGGTAACCGCTGCACATGAGCGGCAGGATTTGTGTCTTTTTCAAATACGATTGCCGTATTGATAACACCGTTTGTTAAGTTGCCTACCTTAGATAGGCAAGCACCCACTTCTCTGGCTCCCTGAGGCTCAAGAGATTGGTTCCGCTTAAACCCATATTTACTAGGGTCCTTAGAGTAAATTATAGAACTTAAGGGGGTTTTATGTAAAAATACTCTTGTATAGTTTTCAAAATACACCCCAAGTATTTATTAATCGTCTTTAGAGTTGTAATGAATGTAGATTTTATATTGTGATATTTCTAGTGAAAATATCCTATTTTCATAATAAGTGGTATTTATTTGTAATATTGGTTTTGTATGGAATTCATGGTATTTTAGTGTAAAATTGATTCTTGTGATTTTTAGAAAAAGGTGGAATATTTATATTATAACAAAATAGGTATTTTAATGATAAATATACATATATTTATACCAAAATAATTTTAATATATATTTTATATTCTAAAAATCTCATTTTCTTAAGATGTCGTATTTTAAATCTTTCGAGACCGAATGCTCCTTGCAAAGGTCTGAATCTCGCACTACTAAGCCCGAGGATGTGCGATAATCTGCACCATCCCGAACGGGTTCCCCAAAATGGGTTGTAGCGGCGCTTTGCAAAGATTTGTATAAATACTAAATCCTTTAGAAAACGGTTTTATTAAGTAAATGGTATTTAAATGAAAATATGTCGCTTTCCCGTATTCTATGTTCCCAATGGTATGGTGCTATGTTGCATATGAGTGTGTGAGGAGGTAGGTCATTATCTCGTGATCTACTTAAAGGTATAGCAAGTTTTGATGGTTTAAATGTAGAAATGAAACTATGTGGTATTTTAATGAAAAAATACAGTAAAATGGAGATAGCAATTATTTTTATTATATGAAACTTGATCAATTTGGTTGTTTAGTGATTAATGGTCAACATGAATTGGTTTAAGCATGATCGTATTAAGAAAAGTGAAGTTTTATAAAGAAACCGAATCGGAAATCGGATTTGCTCCGATTCCGTTGGGTTTTGTAATTCCGTATTTTTAGAAAAAAAATAGAGAAGGGGAATGGGAACTACGGGTTTAGGACAACAAGAAGAGGGAGATGGATCGGGAGGAGTCGCTGGTGTGTCATTTCGTCGCCGGGAGCTCCTAGGATGGTCGTCGGAAGTTCGCCGGAAAATTCGCCGTAGCTTCGCTTCTTGCTCGTTTTCAAAGTACACAAGTTTTCTTGAAAATTCTTGAGAGTTGGCTCCGAGTTTGGGGTGAGGGGGTAGTGTATAGGGTTAGGCTATGGTTAGGGTAGATGAAGGGTTTTAATTTAAAAATGTATTAAAATATATTAAAATGTAATAAAAATGGAGTAAATGGGGTTTTAAAAGAGCTCTGGAAATGGTCTGAGGATAAAATTTTGCATGTGTACAGGGGAGACCAAAAGACACATTTTTTTGTGTTGGGGTCGTCGCCGGAATCGGCCGACTCGGCCGTGACTCGGTCGGAGGACTGAGTCGGCCGAGTCGAGGTCGATTTGGCCGATTCCCGGCCGAGTCAGGCGGCCGGAATCCCCCCGACGGTTCATCTAATCTCTGGAAATGTTACATTTTTGGGTGTAGTGGGATTTTTGTGAGATATGCACGTGTAAACCCTTGGTATTCTAAAGGTTTTTAAAAAAATCAATATTAAAAATAATGTGGGGTATGGGATTTGAACTCTGGTGGCTTGGTTCAGCAGTGCAAGGTATTACCAATGAGCTACAAGCTCCTTCTTATAATTATGGAGCTAATTAATTACTTAAAATAATAACAGCAAATGTAAATATTCCAAGTATACATTAATTTTTAAGCAAATTTTGTACACTAAAAATGGAGTTGTTACAGTAGGCATCAGCGTTGCTAACACTGAAGCACATGTGCCAGAAGAAATTCATTATTTGCCCTTTCCTGTTGGGGAGCGATGGCTTAGGAGACAGGTTTAGGTTCCTATCACCTAAGGCTTTTCAATTTTATGAGCCGTAAGGGTCCCATAAAAGCATTTTCTCCCTACGAGTCGAAAAGATCTCGTAGGTGTACTTTCTCCTTAGGAGTCGTGAGGACTCCTAAGTGTGTTTTTTCTTTGTGAGTCGTAAGGATCCTACGAAGGTGTTTTCTTATGAGTCGTGAGGATCCCGTAAGGTTTGTTCTCCTCATGCATCGTGAGGACGCATAAGTGGGTCTTCCCAAATGGAGCATAATTCTAAGGGCGGAGACCAGCCGCTGGTCGGGTGATTGCAATGGGGCATGGGTATGATGAGAATTATTTGAGCCCGTGGATTATATACGGTAGCCAGTTTAAGGACCAACCGTAGGGCTATAAGAATTTTGAGAAATTGGATTTTGGTTGGTGTTTGCATTGCTGCACTGGAATATGATACCAGGAGCGACTCATCATTCGCCGTTTGGGGATTTGGAATTTGGATCTTGTTTGGCATCAGCATTGCTGCACTAGAATAATGCCAGGAGCAACTCATCACTTGCACCAGGAGGACATGGGATTCGGTTTTTGGGTCGGCATCAACACCGCTAACACTGAAGCAATGCCAGGAGCGACTCATCATTTGCCGTTGGGAAACTTGGGATTTGGGTTTTTGGTCGGCATCAGCACCGTTAACACTGAAGCGAAATACCAGGAGCGACTCATCATTTACCGTTGGGAAACTTGGGATTTAGGTTTTTGGTCGGCATCAGCACCGCTAAAACTGAAACGAAATGCCAGGAGCGACTCATCATTTGCCGTTGCCCGTTGGGGAGCGATGGCTCAGGAGACAGGTTTAGATCCCTATCACCTAAGGCTTTTCAATTTTATGAATCGTAAGGGTCTCATAAAAGCATTTTCTCCCTACGAGTCGAGAGGATCTCTCAGGTGTATGTTCTCCTTAGGAATCGTAGGGATTCCTAAGTGTGTTGCTCCTTTGTGAGTCATAATGATCTCACGCAGGGATTTTCTCCTCATAAGGTCGAGAGGACATTGTGAGTGTATTTATCTCTTTTCACGAGTCTGCGCCCTTTCGGGTTTTCACAAACTCGCCGGCAGTCCTGCTGTTTTTACTCACGGAGCCCTTTCGGGTTTTCATCCGTGCCCGTTTTGCTTGTGGACATACCTTTTTTTTCCGCGCTGGTGGGAGTTTAAAAGAAGTCTCACCGGAAGGACTTGGGAGAGATAGGGGTCGTTTACGCCCGTGGATTGTATACGGTTTTGCAGGATGTATGATCCAGACCGTAGGGCTGGTGTACTCAATTTGCCTGCGACTTGGAGCATTCACGCGTAGTATTTCTTGAGATATCGGCTATTGATGGGTGGCATGGGCCTTTCTCCCTCGGCACTTATTAGTTGGTAGGATCCTCCGTCGAACACTTTCTCGATAACGTATGTTCCTTCCCAGTTTGGCTCGAATTTTCCCTTGACATGTCGATTGGGGATGATCGGTCTTCTAAGGACCAACACCATGTCATCTTTCTTGAAAGCGCAGAGACGGGTCATCTTGTTATAGGCCCGTGACATTTGGGCTTGGTATAGCTCCAGATTTTGCTGCACCGCGAGCCTCTTTTCTTCGAGGGCGTCAAGCTCTTCCAGCCGAAGGAGCACGTTTTCCTCCTCCGTCAATTCGTGCTGAACGACTATTCTTAAGCTTGGAATTTCAACTTTGAGGGGGAGGACCGCCTCCACTCCGAAGAGCAATGAGTATGGAGTGGACTGAGTTGGAGTACGGTGCATGGTACGATATGCCCACAATGTGTCGTGAAGCTTGAGATTCCAGTCTCTCTTGTTGGATGAAGCATTTTTCCTCAAGAGCTTGCATAGAGTCTTATTAAAGGCTTCGGCTAGCCCATTGGCACTTGGATTATAGATGGAAGAATATCTCCAGTCTATCTTGTGTTGAGTAGCGAATCTTGAGACTATGAAGCTTTTGAAAGAAGGCCCGTTGTCAGAAATGATTCTTCTTGGTGTACCGAAGCGATATAAAATATTATGCTAGAAGAACGTAAGAATATTTTCTGTCTTGACTTCTTTTAGCAGGACAGCTTCAGCCCATCTGGAGAAATAGTCAGTTGCGGCCAATATGAACCGGTGGCCTCTGGATGACGGAGGATCAATTGGGCCAACTATGTCGGTGCCCTAGACTTCGAAGGGCCACGACGCCACCGTAGGATGCAACGGATTGGGATACTTGTGAATGAAACATTGTGAATTTGGCAGGTATGACATTTCTTTGCATGCTCTCCGCAATCCCGTATCATGGTGGGCCAGTAATACCCAAGCCGTTTAATTTGAAGTCGCATCTTGGGGCCAGATTGGTGAGCACTGCAAACGCCTGAGTGAACTTCTTTCATGACTTTCTGGGCTTCGGCCGATGACAGACATCTGAGCCAGAGTTGGTCATATGACCTGCGGTATAGCGTGTCATTTACAAATATGTATCGGAGAGCTCTCTTCTTCAGTTGAACTCTTGCAGATTTTCCTTCGGGCAGCTTGTCGTATCGGAGGTACGCTATGAAGGGTTCTCTCCAATCGGGCTCGTCTTGGATGATCGAAGCTTTTTCGGCAGGACTGCTCTTCTGTTCCGAGCTTTCCTCTTCTCGTAGAGAGACTGGGGGTAGAATTTGCCGGCTCCTGACTGTGATCAGAATTTCGTCCATGTCAAGATCAGCTAACTCCTTGGCTAAGCGAGCGAGTACGTCAGTCTTTCCATTCAACGCTCTAGGGACTCTCATTAGTTCAATATGAGTGAACCGTTTCATGAGTTCCACCACTCGGCCTCTGTACCGAGCTAACTCGGGTTTGTATATCTTATAGTCGCCGCTTACTTGGTTGACGACAAGCTGAGAGTCACCGTAAACCCGTAGCCGAAGGACTTCCATTTCTATAGCGAGCTCTAGACCAGCTATCAGAGTCTCGTACTCGGCCTCGTTGTTTGTGCGAGGCTCGGTGAGAGCAAAAGAACGACGTAGGGTTCCCATCAATGGCGTGATGAACACTAATCCTATCCTTGCTTTTATCTCTAGGACGCTTGATTTGCTGGAGGTCCTTATTGATGAGGCTCCATCAAAGTAGAGCTCCCAACAATGGCTCATCTTCCTCGAGGTGCAGTATTTGTTCATCAGGTAATTCACAATTTAGCGGCGACCCTTCTGGTATAGGATGAGCAGTGAGGAAATCGGCGAGGGCTTGCCTTTTTATTGCTTTCTAAGGAGTATAAATTATGTCAAACTCAAGCAGCATGACAGCCCATCTTACCATTCTGCCGGCTAAGCTTGCCTTGGACATTAAGTGTTTGAGCGGGTCGACCTTGAAGATCAGCATAACCCGATGAGCAAGCAGATAGTGCCTCAGCTTCTTCACAGTGAATATCAGAGCCAGGCATTCCTTTTTGATCGGGGAATAGTTGTGTTCCACCCCGACTAAAGTTCGACTGAGGTAGTAGAAGGCATTCTCCTTTCCCTCCTCGTTGTTCTGGGCAAGGAGTGCACCGAGTGACTCATCTAGCACGGCAGTATAGAGAATCAACGGTTTATTTGGAATGGGAGCGGCCAGCACTAGAGGGTGCAACAAGTACTTCTTGATGCTTTCGAACGCTTCTTGACATTCAGCATCCCAGATAAAAGGAGCTCCTTTCATCATGAGCTTTGAGAAGGGCCTACATCTCCCCGATAAATTTGAGATAAACCTTCGTATATAAGCAAGCTTTCCTTGAAAAGATCTTAGCTGCGTCAGATTCTTCGGAGGGGGCATCTCCATGATGGCCTTTATCTTGGATGGGTCAACTTCAATCCCTCGATGTCGGACAATGAAGCCCAGGAATTTTCCCGATGACACGCCAAAAGCGCACTTCAGAGGATTCATATTTAGATCGTACTCCCTCAATCTGGTGAGAACGGTCCTAAGATATTGGATGTGATCGGCCTTAGCTTTAGTTTTGACGACCAGATCATCAACATAACATTCGACGACCTTATGAATTAGGTCATCAAAGATATTGGTCATTGCCCTTTGATATGTAGCACCTGCGTTCTTCAGTCCAAACGGCATCACTTTGTAGCAGTATATTCCGATCAGGGTTCGAAATGCTGTGTGCTTCTCATCCTCAGGCGATATCTTGATCTGATTATACCCAGACGAGCCATCCATAAAGGTGAACAGCTCGTAATTTGAGGTGTAATCGACCATCATTTCCATGACCGGTAGCGGGAAGTCATCTTTAGGACATGCCTTGTTGAGGTCCCTGAAATCGACACAAACTCGGATCTGCCCATTTTTCTTCTTCACTGGGACTATGCATGCGATCCAGTCCGCATATTTCTCTTCCCTGATGAAGCCGGCATCGATGAGTTTCTTGGTTTCCTCGATGAACTTTTCTTCTAGTTCCCTTCTCATTTTTCGAGGAGCTTGTTTGACTAGCTTAGCATCAGGAGATATAGCCAGTTTATGCACAGCCACTTCAGGGGAAAGTCCAGGCATTTCTTTATACGTCCACGCGAAGCAGTCGACGAACTCGTGCAGCAGGGCGATTATCTACGCTTTCATTTCCTCTGATAAGAGTGAGCTGATGTAGATCGGCCTTAGATTATCGGGCGTTCCTAAGTCAATCTCGTCTAGCTCGTCGAAGGTTTCTTGTCCGCCATCTTCGAGCTCTTGAGGAGCTTCTTCTGGCTCGGCTATCTTGTCATCATCATTTGATCTTTCGCTGGCTTCACCAACATGGATTATGTAGCACGCTTTGGAATCAGATTGAATGAAGCCTATACCCCGTCTATCTGGAATTCGTCCATCTATGAGTGCTCGGACCTAGGGCGGATTCCATGGCCCTTCATAAAACTTGCTTCGGGCTCCGTTTGATATAGCCGGCATCCGCACTTTTTGAAATATTCCCGCATCTCGGGTGCATAGTATCTGGGATTGAGAACGGCTCTTATGCCTCTCTCATAGGGAAGGCACGCGACAGACAAATCGTCCGGGTGCACAACAGGATTTGACTCATAAAACAAGATGCCCTTCTGTCCATTTTTCCTTCCGTGAACGTAGAAAGTTTTCAGCTAGTCTACTGTAGAGACTGACAATGCATCGAGCTCTTTGCACATCTGCTCCGGCACCCTTGTGACAGCTAGGGGCCCTTCTGCAATTTCGAAGGTCTCTCTTAGTTTTGTTTGTTGCATAGGGGTCCAATCTGCACGGCTGTTGCAGGCAGGTCCTCTTCCTCCAACTCTTCAGTGTCGCTGCCAAGATGAGGGCGGATTTTGCTGCTAGATGGGGCTTCAGTAACAGATTTGTCCGTATCGCTACCGAAACGATGGCGAGTTTTACGGAAGGACGGACTTCTAGCGTCGGGCTCATCGGTGTCTCTACCGAAACGCGGGCGCACTTGGGCATTTTTGCTTTTGAAAGTGACAGCCTGCTCAGATTTGCTTCTGAGTCTTGGGACCATTCTATCCTCAGTCAGTTGTGGCTTAGCATTTTGGTGGTTCATGAAGTACCGAGAATCTTCATATCGTACTTCATGCACACCGAATGGCTGGATGTCTCCGTCAATGCGTCTTTCTTCATCATTTTTAGTATACTTCGTGCATTGATGGAGAGTTGATGGAATGATACTGTATTCATGGAACCACGGCCGTCCTAAAAGAATTTTATAAGACGTGTCAGCGTCGATCACGTATATCTTAGCTTCAGTTTGCAGATCCCCAAATTTGATTGGTAAAGGTATAAACCCCAGAACTTGCTGGCAGTTTTGATTGAAGTCTTGAATGACAATCCTTTCCCTTGAAAGGTGTCGGACGTCCATTGACAAAATCTTCAGAGTCCGCAAGTTCATGATGTTCACTGAGGACCCCGGATCAATCAATATGCGATTAATCCGATCTCCGTCGCTGTACCCGGTCACGTAAAGTGGCCGATTATGCTCAGCCGTTCCCAGTAGCAAGTCTTCGTCCATAAACGTGACTGCGGCGGCATGCAAAGCATACTGGGCTTCTTTCATATTAATTTCTGCAAAACGAGCCTGATACCGTTTGGGGTTTTGTAGAGCATGAATGAGAACATTTCTACGCTCTTTAGATAGGACCAAGGCATTGTAGATGATCAGGAGAGACGGGAGCTTTCGGAGATGAGCCAATACATTGTAGTCTACTGAGGAAGGACTTGAGTTTGTATTAGCCGGCTCTCTGCCATCTTCCTCATTAGCCACCTGTTTTTCCTTTCCTTTTGGGGCGTTTCCCTGATTTGTCGGTAGAGCTCTGCCGCTTCTAAACTGGATTTGGTTGGCCTTTGTGGCGAGCTCGTCATCCTCTTCGGGAAAACAGAGCTCCTCCTCAGATTCGCTGCCAAGATGGATGGCGTAGCAGGCCACTACTGGGATCTTTCCATTGGAGTCTTCTTCTAACTCCTCCAGAATTTCGGCCGCTTCTACAGGGAAGAACTCTTTCAATTGAATTAGAGTTCTTTCCTTCTGTTCATAGTCTTCGAGGGAATCAATATATTTTTGAATGGTCGATCTCCCTGCAGACTCTTTTTCGCGTCGAGCTACACTTCTCTTCTTCTTGAGCTTTTTGGATTTTGAGCCCGATGGAGCCGCTTTGGCAGCTGGAATGGTAGGCTTCTTCTGCCCTTCCCATTCCGTCCTGGGCTCTTTCTGGAGTAGCTTTAGCATCTTCTTCGTCTTATTAGATATGTGCTTACTCCAAGGAGGTTGCGGTGAGTCGGTTTCATTTCTCAGGGCAGCGGGTTTGGCTGTCTGCTCTCAGAAGGCTTCAGCTTCTGTCTAAATAAAGTTGGTGGTTGCAACTTGATTGTTCACCAACACACTTTTGGACAGCTCGATCTCTCCAGCCTTGACTGCTTCTCGACCCAGTCCTTGAAGATATAGCAATCCTCGATCGCATGGCTCACTACTCGGTGGTACGGGCAATACAGGGGATTGTCGGTCATTTTTTCTTCTTGAGGTCTTTTCGACTCCGGTAATTGTAGACCGTTGTTCAAGGCATCTTTAACTTGCGGACCTTGTCCCTTCTGAAGGAGTAAACCTTATTCTTTTTCTCCTCTAGGAAAGGCTCATCTCCTCCCAGCAATGGCATTCGAGACCGGTTGGTTTTGGATTCGCCCGCCCTTCGCTTTTCTTCATTGTCGAGCGCATTGAAAACATTGGTACTGCTGGAACTCCTGCTTCTACGGTTGTCGTCCCGCTTGCTTTTCCAAGTCTTGTCCTTCTGAGAGTCCGGGGTAGCTCTTGCTTCGAGCGTTCCAGCATTTGGACTTTCTTGGTTAGCTCTTGAAACGTCTTAAAGCCTGCTGTACACAAGAATGGGACCATCCAGTTGCTGAGATTCCCAATGAGAAGGCTGACAGACTGGTCCTGCTCCAGCGGCGGTTCGCACTTGACTGTGAAATTACGCCATCGGGCAATAAAGTCGGTGTTGCTTTCATTCTTCCCCGGCTTGGTCCTCACAAGGTCAGCAATGGAGATTTTATCACTAACACTCATGAGCCTTTGCCGAAACAGAGACTCCATTTGGGCAAAGGTAATAACGGACCCGTCTGGTATACTCGCGTACCAGTCGAAGGCGACACCGGTCAGGCTGTTGACAAACTGACGAAGAAGGAGCGCATCATTGCCCCCTGTATTTCCGCACGATGCTTTAAAGTGGGCAACGTGCTGATTTGCATTTCCCGTCCTGTCAAATCTTTTGAACTTAGGAATGACGTAACCGCTCGGGAACTCGATCAGATCGTACTGTGCGGGATATGGCCGCTCACTACTGCCAATTTCTTTCTGAGCTTCAGCTTCGGCCACCAATGTTTTAACCTTGCCGGTGACCAAATCCATTATCCGATCTTGTGTTAGCGGGATAGTGCCATCTAGGGCCAAGGCATCCCCAGAAGCGGGATAGTGCCATCTAGGGCCAAGGCATCGGCCGCTTTCATGCGGCTCGACCAAGCTTAGACCCAAAGGGACAGGCATCGGCCGCTTCGGATTGTCATCATCCGGCTCATGAGTAGCGACTTTTGCTTGATTGGGAGGCGCTCGAGCAATTTGAGCCATAAGATGCATCACAACGTTCGTTAGGTCGTCAATTTTTGAATAGAGCTTGGCCATCTCTTTATCTTTGGTCCTGAGCTGTTTTCGAAGCTCTTGAAGCAGCTCTTGCTCTGCGGTCCTGGGGCGGAAAGTCGGCTCTTCCTCGCTGTCCGAGCTTGATTCTGCATGGACTGAGGGGTCTTTCTGCCTATCATCCTCATCGAGAGGGTTTTCATCATCCAGTGGGGGCGGCTGTTCTTGGGGAGCGGCAACCACATTCAAGCCAGATTGGGCTTGGGATGTGGTGGCCTCATCCTTGCTTTTGCTGCGAAAGTTGTCGCTGGGGCACCCACCCGCCATATAGACCGTATGGATAACATATCCAGCCGTATTTTTATTAACGGCGGCTGATTTCACGGATCGCTGTCTTGACCCTCCTGTTTCGGTAACGGGCAGTCGACTGAAGGCGGCTAGCCTGGCCGGATTCTTGAATGGTACTGAGGCTTCCATTTCAGTTTTGCCCCGCTGTTTTCGTGCAGCACAGAGCGCCTGATAGAATCTTGAAGAGACAATGTCATACTTTTTCTGTTGGGGCCGGGACACGTCTCTTTGTAGCGACGTTCGGACCGCAGTCTTCTTGATTCTGGCGGTCATAGCATTTTTCTGAACCCACTTCAGAGGTTTGAAAGAATTGCTGATTTTTACGGCCGACTCAGCCGTCATCACGGAGTAACCCTGCTCTTGGAACCTCACAAGATTCCACTTGGCCGAAGTCCTGGCCCTCTTGTTGGCTCGATACCTGAGCCGCTTCTACCTTAACTTTTTTGTTTTAAGCACTTGGCAGACTTCGGCTATTCGGGAAGACGCCATAGACCGGGCGATGGAGGACTTTGGAGATACGCTCGATTGTGCATTTGTTGGAGTCATCGCCTGAGCTCCTCCGCAACATTTGATGTTGCCCTTTGTACCGGAAGTCTTGCCCCCAGCTGGAGCGCCAGAGAGTCGTTCAGACACCGTGTTAAATTTCGGTTGTGGTGGCTTAGCGATCACAATATTCGGCCTCTTGCCCCTTGAGACCGTCTTGGCCACCTGTTTTGCCGGGATTTCTGCCAGATGAGCGCTTCCGGCAGGGTAGATGATGACAGAACCAAACTGGCGGGGCAGTTCCTCCCACTGTCGACTGAGGCTTGCGGGGAGAACCACACGAGCATTGACCTTGACCATATTAGTTATATGTATGCCCTAGAGGCCATTACTGTACATACGATGTATATTGTAATGGATGCTTGGACATATATAGGGAGGACTTTCTTACTCGACATGATAGTATGCTATCTGGTTGTACTATATCTTAACATGTACTCTGGTTGTCTCTTTGTTACATGTTGATAAAGCCCTTAGGATATGTACTCGACTACTGGGACTATGATGAGATCATACTAGTGGGGCCACGATAGTCGGCGAGTACATCCTATAACTGTTCCTAGTCGAGGGTGTATCGAGACGGGGCATCGATGCACCAGAGTAGACTAGCATATACGCATCTTGACCCATATAATGGGCGATGGATGATCCCATATCCATCGGTGTTTGACATCAAGGATGGTGTACGGGTGCTCAGTGGAGACTGGGTACACTGGACGGACTCGCCGAGAACTCCCAGATGGTATTATACTTCACGTCAGATGGCAGTTCTCCAGTGACACTGGTACAGAGTAGTCTGTTGACCCGAGATCGTCATAGAGTCTTGTGTGATTCCCACTGTGCTTTGATTTCCATCATACCACGTCCAAGAGGGCATGCAAAAAGGTGGCTTTTGGGTACAGTCCCGAATCACATGGAGGCAATGAGCGATAGGAGGGGATTCATCTCTCCTGGTATAGGAAGTTGATGTTGTGCTGTGTTCGATTGGCTATAACTGGAAATCCCTGGCCAGGGTTGCTGAGATTTACCGGTAAGTGTTATCAGTAATTTCTCGAACTGTTATAGACCTCATATCGACACGACTTATCAAGCTACTGGGGTCTGACGTTTACCACCCCTAGGCGAGATATGCGACATATCAGACGACGAGACCGGACTGTACGGGAGTGTTACTGATTGGATTCGCAGGAGTACTAGCAGGCTTGCTTGTTGATCTTCTGATCGCTCAATACCCGGGTGGCCGTTACGTTTAGCAGACCGCTTGCGGCTTGTGGGTGTTTGATATGATCATCACCTACTGCCGGCGTATTGACGAGTCTTTCGAGTCCTACACAGGGGTTTCCTGGCTCAAGCGAAATGGAGTAGGAGCACATATGTGATATGTGCGGGACCGAGATTGATACGATATGAGATACCGTATTCTATTCTCGCGATTTATAACATTGATCGGTTGTATGCGATATAGTCGGGTTATCGGATTAAGTGTTGATTCGATAAGTTGTTACACATGATATTAGTCGGTTATAGCCGGATTATTAAATCAAGAGTTGATTTAATAATTTAATGTATGATTATATATATTTGATATATTACATTATATTAACTAGTATTAGCTCACTTAAGATTTATTTTCTCACTTGACTATGCATAAGTGTATATGTGATATATATTTGTGTACATATGATTGTGTCATGCTTGATGATACATCAAAGATGGGTGTATGAGAGTTATACCAAGATTAGGGTAAAGATTAGGGTTTTGTTTATATTTTAAGAATAACAAAAGAGAAAGACTTTGTCAAAGTTCTCAAGCTTTCATGAAGCTTGTGGAAACATTGAAAAAGTCAACTCTTTTGTCATTCTTTAGGATATTTAGTTAACCCAACCCTTAACCATATATCTTGGTCAATTCTCTACATGAGTTAAGCATGATAGCTTAACTCACCCATGGTTACATTATTGAAGATGAGATAATTCATATGATGATTATTCTTTCTTCTTCTTCTTCATCAAGCTCCTTGAAAAAGCTTTCAAGCTCTAATGGTGCTATGAGGAAAAATGTGAGAAAATCTATTCTAAAGTGAGCCCACCTCCTACTTCTTCATCCTCTAGCACTTGCCATGTAGTAGAGTGTGTTCTCTTCACAAAGTTCATGACCTAGTGAAGGAATAGCTTGAGTTAGTGTCTCCCCGACGTAGATCATCTTCGGCCTCGAAGTCATCGAAGCAAGCACGTTCGTTCTTCTTGTGGAGCTTCTCTAGAGTCCGGAGTTCACGATCGCAGCGAAGGGGACATCTACACGGAGCTATTGAAGTGAAAGACCAGATCTACAAAGGTTGTAATCCCTCTCACTTAGTGTTAAAGTGTTTAACATGTTAGTTTTCGCCTAAACCCTAGTTTAAAGATCCGGCTTTGGGTTGTTCGGCACGGCTAAATTTTAAATCGGGCATGGTTGATGCCTCGTAGACCCTTGTGCGTGTGTCTAGCAACCCTACAGTGGTATCAGAGCCAAGCTAGAGCTTTAGGCGAAGTCTAGACGGAGTTTAAAGTCCGATCGAACCCTGAAACCCTAATTCGAACCCTTCTCTGGACATTTTCTGAAAATGTGATTTTTTGTGAATTAAAAATACTCAAAAAAATCAGCATTGTTTTCTAGGAATTACTGTGCAGCACATGATCCTAATTCCATCAAAGCGCCGCAGAACCGCGGACGTACCCTGGCTTGCGCGGCGGTTCCGCGGCCATACTGTAGCTTCATGCTTCACTGTTTGCACAGTAACCTCCGTATGTGTTTCCTGATTCTTTTGGGAATTTTTAATTTATACTCAAGTGTTGAGTTTTCTGGGTTGTATTGGGGATTCATTTATTCGATCGGATTATTTAACTTTGTTTATTTTGTCCGGGTAATTTTAGAACGTGTTAAAAAGTTCGACCGGATATCAATAACTCACTTTTTCCCGACCCGGAAAATTTCCAAGTGTTGGATTTTTCCGTAGTTTAAGAACGTTCTAAGTCGTGCAAGTAACGCGATGGACCCTCTAGAAGACAACAAATCTTAGCTCGATTATGTGACCGTCTTGAACTGCCCTTTGAACCTTAGGGTTTAGGGCAGTACGGCGTGCCACATGTGAGGCGTTGGCTTGACCCTTCTACGGCTGGACCATTGGTACTGTGGCATGTGATGGATGTTTTTAAACTCCCCTCAAGTGTTGAGAGCTATTTGGGAAATCTTGGGTGCTTGTTTATTCGATCGGAAAGTTTAACATTTTCTATTTATCTGGAATGTGATACGATAATTGGAATCAACAACATTTGGATTTTATAAGTCTAGCAGTTTAGTCTCAGATGATCGGTTGCCACGGAATTTTGATGTGATCAAAAGTCCGTCACAATCACATAGTGTACGCGGATACTCGCCGGGTAAACTTAATAGACAGCCATGCCCCATAGCCCCGACCAAGTGACTGTAGGAGAACCCCGTCGCCAAAAGCATCCGTTCGGGTGCTCGCGGCAGCGGTGTTCCGCCTTAGTGCACTTCGTCGACGGCATCCGGGGGTGCGGCCGTCTACTAATGTTTGCGACGAGCATTCGATCAGGTTGTCGGGAATCTTGTTGAATTGCCTGACTTAATATTGAAAAGAGTTTTCGATAATGAGACTAAAATGCGGGGTTTATAATTGTTAGGCATGCGATGTCTAAGGAATTTATTTGGTTAGGCATGTGATGTCTAAGAAAGTTCCGGATTCCAACTGTTGTAGTTTTACACTTTCTTTTCTGTGACCGTAAGCGTAGTATGTGGTGTATCGCCGGCTTCGTTGCTATACATCAACGACAATCGGGATACGCATACTTGCTTACGTTGATGATATGAGATATTATGTGTTGCTGTGATATGTTATATTGGATCGTCGCGTTCTGAATAGCCGGGGGTTTTATGTGAGATGAGAGTTTTTCTTTTTCATTCATGTAAAATTCTTTTGTATGTAATATTCTTTTATTAGGGCACTTCCGGGCTGAGGATGATGTCACCGTTGTATATTATTTACTTTTCCGCATTAGGTAGACCCAAGGCGGGGAGCACAAGTAACCGGGTTCTAGGGTCCAGTGGGAGACCATCTCGAGGAGTCGAGACCGGGTCTCCTAACCCTAGAATTGGCAGTGTTACTTGCCGCTCTCGTAGGGGTCTAGGGATGTGGGTTTGGCTATTCATCGCGACCGTGGAATCCGTGTTTTATACAGGCTCGTACTAAAACACGGACGTCCGAGTATATCCAATATTTCATATATGTTTCTTCTGCTGCGATATCTGTGATGTGATCATTTGATATGTTGTGATAAATACTGTATATAGTATATATGATATATTATATAGACGTTACTTATGTTTTACACCCGCGCTAGCCCTGCCCCGCTCTGCCGTTAGTTACCTAACCTAACGGTGCACGAGGGGACATCGAGGCGAATGCGGATGGCATAAGTGTACGTCGTATTTATCTGTGATGTTTAGGTGACTTAAATGATGGGACTTCATTAATGAGATTAATGAAATAAAAGAAACCTAAAGATGTTGTAGAAACTTTTTTAAAAACTGGTAGCTCTAGTTCTTGCTTTGCATAGCGGTGTTCCTTGTAGAACATCCAGCACCTTATTCGATAAGGAAAGAGCCGAGATCCCTTCACCGGGAGTGACCTCTTTAGTGAAACTAGCAAATGCTACAAACTCGGTTTTTCTTTTGATTGCTTCTATAGTTCTTGCTTTGCATAGTGGTATTTGTGAAATATCCTGCACCTTATTCGATGAGGAAAGGGCCGATGATCCCTTCACCGGGAGTGACCCCTTTAGCAAAACTAGAAAGGCCTAAAAAACACTCCATTTAAAATCACTCGATTCTACAACGATATCAAGTTCATTACGCAAAGGGTTTTCTTAAAAACCTATCGTAGCCCTCCGTCATTTCAGATAAGCACTGTTTAGTATTCGTGCTGCGTTTGTTGGCCTTTGTCAAGGCGTAGTGTGCGGTAGCTGAATAGTACTTATCTGTTTATGCATATGATGCAGATTGGATTAGGGTAGTCGTGCGACCATGTTGGCCTTTGTCAAGGGCCGTGCGGGTGGGTTTATTTCAATCAAGAAATGACGGGTTGAACTTGACTAGCAGCCTATGATTTGTTGGCCTTTGTCAAGGTCATAGGAGGCTTGGGGCAAAATATTATCGGGAATTTCAAGTGTTGAAATTTGCAATGAGATTGCATACCTTCTATGAGATAGTTGGATCCCGATACCCGCTGCGTGTAAGAGTTACTCCTGGGAGAGTTTTACACATTACAAATTAGCCGATCAAGTAGGTGTCTAGAAAGGTGTCAACGGGGTTACGCCTCTGGAAAAATGAGGTTTACATTAATTAGGTTCGTGCGAAAGCACGGGGGACCTCCCTCAAAGTACCGACACTGGCCTGGCTGAAAGATTGGCGAACTTGTAGGGTGTAATTAATCCCGGCTAGTCTTTCCTTTTAGGATTTGAAGGAAGATTTGACTAAAACAGTGGGAGACATCCTGATTAGATATATTAGATAATCAATCTAACCTTGCAAGAGCATACGCTGAGTGTTTTCTTCTCTCTCTCTCTCCAGGTAGCGACCATATCACGCCTTAATCAAGATAATAATACGGATATATTGACCGAACCCGCTTGTTATACTGAGCTGGGGAACGTTTGTCCCGCTCCAACTTATAATTGTTATAAGACAGAGCAGGAAATTGGGGATTACCAGAATTCCCGTGCCGCCCAAACGAAGAAAGTGCATGTTGATGCATCATCTTCGGGTGTGTTCTTTACAGAGAACTGTTTCTCAGTATCCTTTACATCCTGGGTATGAGATACCGGATCAGGATCCCGCAAATGTAATCTGTTACATGGGCTACAGATAGGCAGAGAACTGAGAACGGGTGATAAGTTTCATAAGACAGAAAACGGTGCAAGTGTTGCAGCCAAGTCTGTTGGTCACTGTCACCCTGTATTACCAGAATACATTGATTCTGAATGAATGTTATTAGATACCAAACCTGATGTACAACATCATATCAGTATCTTTATTACTAAAGAAAGGATATAATTTTGTATTGTTGGATAATGTTATGAACATTTCCTATATCAAGAGTTGATCGGTTCAGGTACGTTATCTAAAAGCATTGACGTTCTAAATCAAACTACAGTTCTTAGTATACAAAACACACACAAGAGGAAGAGTTCAGAAATGAACGGATCCTTCTTGAGGCATTGTAGACTGGGTCATATCAATGCGACCCGACTAGCTAAGTTACATTTAGATGCATATTTAAATTTGTTTGAATTTACATCTTGTGAAACTTGCCGGTCATGTCACAAAGATAAGATGACCCTAGCTCTATTTATTGGAAACAGAGAAATAGTTAGTGAACTTTTGGAATTGATACATGCTGATGTATGAAGGTCCCCTGTCTACACATGCCAAGACCGGTTCTTTGTACTTTATTATATTCACTGATGATCTCTCAAGATTCAGACATATGTTCCTGTTGAAACACAAGTCCGAAGCTTTTGAGATATTCACAGAATATAAATTAGAAGTAGAGAACCAAAATAAGGGTATAAGTATTATGTCCTTTCATGAGATCAAGGAGGAGAATACTTGAGCATGGAATTCCTGGACTATTCTAAAGGAGAATGAGATTCTCTCTCAGCATTACTCCTCCGTATACACCATAGCACGATGGTATATCGGGGTGGAGCAATAGCACCCTATGTGATATGGTGTGCTCTATGATGAGTACTACTGAGTTTCCTATTTCCTTTTGGGAGTTATGCACTTGAGAAGCTGCATACCTATTGAATAAGGTTCAAATCAAATCAGTTACCTACCACTTCATATGTGATATGGAATGGAAAGAGCCCATATCTTAAGTTTGTTAAGATTTGGGGTTGTCCGGCCTATGTCTAAAAAGCAAAATCCAGACAAGCTCGAGGCAAAGTCAGATCTGTGGAAGTTTGTTGGATATCTCAAGCATTCGCAAGGGAATATCTTCTACCAAACCGAGGAACAAAAGATGTTTTGTTTCTCAACATGCCACCTTTGTGAAAGGGAATTTCTTGTGAAGAAATTAGTGGTCATAAGGTAGAACTGGAAAAGTTCCAGCTATACAAACTACAGCAGATGAGTTGGTAGAACCAAAGGATTCAATAGTAACCAACGAACCTCAGCCTCTCCGCCGATCTAGTAGGGTTCCTCACCCACATGAGAGATACTTTGGTTTCTCTATGACAGTGGGAGCGAGGATTGCATCATGAGATGATGACCCAACTGGTTTCGAGCTGGCCATCAGGAGTGGGACTCTGTAAGAATGGCTGGATGCTTAGCGATCTGAGATGGAATCCTTATACACCAACAAATTATGGACTTTGTTTGCTTTATCTGAAGGGTTAAATCCCCATCAGGAGCAAGTATATCTTGAGAAGATTACTTGGTGTACATGGAAAAGTTGAGACTTTCAAAGCTATGCTTAAGTCCATCCAGATCCTACTTGCCACTGCTACATACCATGACTACGATATCTGGTGGTTGGGTGTCATGATTGTTTTTCTAAATGATGTTTTGGAAGAGAGCATCTATAAGTACACAGCCAGAGGGCTTCGTAAACAGTGGGAGCAGCGGAAACATGAGAAAGATGCTTTATAGGATAAAGCAGGCATCGCGGAGTTGGAACATCTGTTTTGATGTGGTAGTCAAAGAGTTTGACTTCATCAAAATGGTAGATGAACCTTGTATATACAAAAATGTAGTAAAGAGTATGGTGGTGATCCTCGTAGAGTACGTGGATGGCATACTCTTGATAGGGAAGGAGTTTCCTATGCTACGCTCGGTCAATCTCCGCTTATCACAAGGATTCTCCATATAGGATCAAAGCGATACCTCCTAAATCCTGGGTTTTGGATCTATGAGATAGATCTAATTGGATGTTAGGATTCTCACTAGGTGTAGTGAGATGGTATAAATCGATCCTGGGGAGAATCACTGGAAAGGTTCCAGGGTGATAAGGACGACTGAATGTCAGTCGCAGGCATTGTCTTTACCCTCAGTGGAGGGACGGTATGTTGGAAGTGTTCCAAGCTAGATACCGTGACTTACTAGACGATTAAAGAAAAGATACATCGTTACCAAGGATGCTACCAAAGAGGCGGTCTAGATATATATAAGTTCATGAGATGAATTTCATTCCTGCCATTATGTGACAATAGAGTTGTGGCTTATGCCAAGGAACCCCCGTCCTATCTGAAATCCAGATATAATTCTTAGGCAATATCACCTGATCATGGAGATGGTTGATCTCCAGGTAGATCGAGGTTAGGAGAGTAGACACAGAGGACAACAGCGCGGATCCACTCACAAAGGCCTTTTTCCCAGTAGAGACTTTTATGGGATGGTTGAGTATGAGATACTTCAACCACAGCTAATTGTTGGGTATGTGATACCACAACAGATGGCCCTAGTGCAAGTGGGAGATTGTTAGTTATATGTATGCTCTAGAGGCCATTACTTTACATACGATGTATATTGTAATCGATGCTTCGACATATATAGGGAGGACTTTCTTACTCGACATGATAGTATGCTATCTGGTTGTACTTTATCTTAACATGTACTCTGGTTGTCTCTTGGTTACATGTTGATAAATCCCTTTGGATATGTACTCGACTACTGGGACTATGATGAGATCATACTAGTGGGGCCACGGTAGTCGGCGAGTACATCCTATAACTGTTCCTAGTCGAGGGTGTATCGAGACGGGGCATCGATGCACCAGAGTAGACTAGCGTATACGCATCTTGACCCATATGATGGGCGATGGATGATCCCATATCCATCGGTGTTTGACATCAAGGATGGTGTACGAGTGCTCAGTGGAGACTGGGTACACTGGACGGACTCGCCGAGAACTCCCAGATGGTATTATACTTCACGTCAGATGGCAGTTCTCCGGTGACACTGGTACAGAGTAGTCTGTTGACCCGAGATCATCATAGAGTCTTGTATGATTCCCACTGTGCTTTGATTTCCATCATACCACGTCCAAGAGGGCGCGCAAAAAGATGGCTTTTGGGTACAGTCCCGAATCACATGGAGGCAATAAGCGATAGGATGGGATTCGTCTCTCCCGGTATAGGGAGTTGATGTTGTGCTGTGTTCGATTGGCTATAACTGGAAATTCCTGGCCAGGGTTGCTGAGATTTACTGGTAAGTGTTATCAGTAGTTTCTCGAACTGTTATAGACCTCATATCGACACGACTTATCAAACTACTGGGGTCTGACGTTTACCACCCCTAGGCGAGATATGCGACATATCAGACGACGAGACCGGACTGTACGGGAGTGTTACTGATTGGATTCGCAGGAGTACTAGCAGGCTTGCTTGTTGATCTTCTGATCGCTCAATACCCGGGTGGCCGTTACGTTTAGCAGACCGCTTGCGGCTTGTGGATGTTTGATATGATCATCACCTACTGCCGGCGTATTGACGAGTCTTTAGAGTCCTACATAGGGGTTTCCTGGCTCAAGCGAAACGGAGTAGGAGCACATATGTGATATGTACGGGACCGAGATTGATATGATATTAGATACCGTATTCTATTCTCGCGATTTGTAACATTGATCGGTTGTATGTGATATAGTCGGGTTATCGAATCAAGTGTTGATTCGATAAGTTGTTACACATGATATTAGTCGGTTATAGCCGGATTATTAAATCAAGAGTTGATTTAATAATTTAATGTATGATTATATATATTTGATATATTACATTACATTAACTAGTATTAGCTCACTTAAGATTTATTTTCTCACTTGATTATGCATAAGTGTATATGTGATATATATTTGTGTACATATGATTGTGTCATGCTTGATGATACATCAAAGATGGGTGTATGAGAGTTATACCAAGATTAGGGTAAAGATTAGGGTTTTGTTTATATCTTAAGAATAACAAAAGAGAAAGACTTTGTCAAAGTTCTCAAGCTTTCATGAAGCTTGTGGAAACATTGAAAAAGTCAACTCTTTTGTCATTCTTTAGGATATTTAGTTAACCCAACCCTTAACCATATACCTTGGTCAATTCTCTACATGAGTTAAGCATGATAGCTTAACTCACCCATGGTTACATTATTGAAGATGAGATAATTCATATGATGATTATTCTTTCTTCTTCTTCTTCATCAAGCTCCTTGAAAAAGCTTTCAAGCTCTAATAGTGCTATGAGGAAAAATGTGAGAAAATCAATTCTAAAGTGAGCCCACCTCCTACTTCTTCATCCTCTAGCACTTGCCATGTAGTAGAGTGTGTTCTTTTCACAAAGTTCATGACCTAGTGAAGGAATAGCTTGAGTTAGTGTCTCCCCGACGTAGATCATCTTCGGCCTCGAAGTCATCGAAGCAAGCACGTTCGTTCTTCTTGTGGAGCTCTCAAGAGTCCGGGGTTCACGATCACAGCGAAGGGGACATCTACACGGAGCTATTGAAGTGAATGACCGGATCTACAAAGGTTGTAATCTCTTTCACTTAGTGTTAAAGTGTTTAACATGTTAGTTTTCGCCTAAACCCTAGTTTAAAGATCCGGCTTTGGGTTGTTCGGCACGGCTAAATTTTAAATCGGGCATGGTTGATGCCTCGTAGACCTTTGTGCGTGTGCCTAGCAACCCTACAGACCACGTACGGGATCGGGGTCGCGTCAGAAGCTGAATTCATCTTGGGAGACATTATCGTTGAAAGTTGATTGCTGCACGGGAAAAAAAACATCATTTCAGTACAGGAAATCGATATGTATATTGATTGAGTTCGCATGAACGTTTAATCCGAAATATGGAAGGAGAGAAGGGTCCCACCGGGCGTGCCAGAGTCTGTATGGTGTTTTTCTTCACCCCATTGAGATGGGAATGCGCGTGCGCTTGTCAGGCACATTACAGATTCCCCCTGCCTAGGGTAGGCTGGGGTTTATTGATTGCGGGGATCCAAATCTCCGGCAGCCGCGGACTAAGCTGCCGTTAATTACCCCTCACCTTTGGAGCGAGGGAACCTTCGATTAACGGGTCAAACAGGTCATGCGAACTCAATGTGCAGTGTACGGGTGTTGTGTTTTGAAAGGGGGTTTTGGATATATTGGGGGCCCCGCAGAGTTTTTCTAACGGGGGACAGTGTTGTAGAGTATGTGTGTGTGTGTATATGTATATATATATAAGGGAAAAGGTCATCCAAAGGATGCGTGGGAGAAAGCGCCAGCGCCTCACGTGCGTGGCACGCGGGCCCTCGAGCGCTCGGGCACTGGCGCTATTGCCTTGGGCGCTAGCGCCTCACGTGCCATGCACGTAGGCGCTTGGGCGCTAGCGCTTTGGGCGCTAGCGCCTTGGGCACCAGGGCGCTAGCGCTTTAGGCGCTAGCGCCTCACGTGCCAGGCACGTGGTCGCTCGAGCACTAGCGCTTTAGGCGCCTGGGCACTAGCGCTTTTGGCGCTCGGGCGCCAGGCAGCAAAAGGGAGTTGATCCCTGCACTGGGAGTTGTACGCTCAGAAAGAAATACTTATTATTTTGTATATATATAAATATATATATATATATTGAGGAGTTAAACTCCTAAGATATTTTTGGAGCTGATGGAGAGACTTCTCCCTTTGTGCCCTGGATCTTCCCCAAAGTAGGGTCTTTGAAGATGGGTCTCCTTCTTCCTCCTCTGTTGGCCGGATCTTGAAGAACAAGATAGGTGATATTTTAAAAATCCCTCCTTTTTAAGATCTGATGGAAGATCCGAGCTCCTCTTTGTGAGTTTTGTGGTGAAAAACTATTTAGTTTTGGAAAAGAAAGAGTAAAACCTTTGATTTAATTCAAAAGAAAGAAAAAGGTTTAGAACCTTGAGGAAGGAGAAGGAGGCACAGACCTTGAATTTTTTTTAGAGAGAAAAAAATGTTATGAGATATTTTCATTATCTTTGTCTTTATAGGCTATACACTTTACATATAGCCCATTGGGCTTTACAAAAATGGCATTTTGTCCATCCCATGCCTTATGTGCTATTTCTTTTTGCACATAAGCCATGGGCTCTACAAAAATTTGGCTTTATGCCCATTTTCTTACATTTAAAAATTAAAATAAAATAAATACACCAAAATTATTTATTACAAAATTTTTATTTTGGCATGGGGGGAGGCCGGCCGCTTCATGTTCGGGCTTGATCCAGGCATTGGCCCACTTGACCTGGGTTTGGGCCTACTTGGCATGGGGTCGACTTTGATTTTGACTTGGTCAACCGGGGTGTAAATTTTTACCCCAACACACTTGTAAGCAATATTATCAACATTCACCTAAATCATTAAATGGTTGGGTCGGATACACTTAACAACGGAATATATATTCTCAATCAACATCAAGTTTTCAACGTCCAAAACACACTAAAAAGTAAAGCTCCAGAATCAAACCAAGCTTTTCTATGGCATTGTAGACTCGGTCATATCAATGAAACACAACTGACTAAGTTACATAAAGAATGATACTTAGATCCGTTTGAGTATCAATCATATGCAATTTGTCAATCATGTATCATAGGAAAGATGACAAAAACTCCATTCACTGAACAAGGAGAAAGAGCCGCTAAGCTCCTGGGACTCATACACAGCGATGTGTGTAGACCAATGTCTACACATGCACGAAGTGGCTATTCCTACTTCATTACTTTCACAGATGATTTATTTAAGTATGGACATGTATTATTAATGAAACATAAATCCGAGACCTTTGAGAAATTCCAAGAGTATAAGAATGAAGCGGAAAAGCAAACCGGCAAAAGTATCAAGATGCTCTGTTCTGATTGGGGAGGTGAATAATTAAGTGCCGAGTTCCTGGAATACCTAAAAGAGAATGGATTACCAAGGTGCGGGCTCTTTGATGCGCTCCCCCGACCCCTTCATGAATTTCTCACAGAACATAGTCAGCCTCATGGGGGTCGATGCATCGGAGCAGAGGCTGAGTGTACGACTTCTTGTACAAGTTTCCGTTGCTCCAGACGAAATGGCATGCTTTGGCCCGTAGACGGCGAGCTTCTCTTCGGTCTTCGGCGAGTACACTGTCTTTCAGGAACTCTACGAAGGGTTTCCTCCAATCTTGTCCTTCTTCTTGGGTTGCGTAGATCTGGAGCGTTACTTCTCCTTCTTCCACGCTGGGTCATGGCAAGACTTCGAAGAGGATGTTTCTTTTACGGGTGGCCGAGTAGGAAGAAGCGAGCTTGCTCAAAGCGTCGGCCCGGGTGTTCAAGTTCCTGGGAATCTGCTCCACTTGGACTTCGTCGAAATTTTTTCGAAGCCTTTTTACCTCGGCTAGGTACTTTATCATGAGTGGTTCCCGAACTTCAAAACGCCCGGTTACTTGGCGGACGAACAATACAGAGTCGCTGTGAATTTTGTTGGTCTTCAGTCCTACCCCGGAGGCAATTTGCAGTCCTGCTAGAAAGGACTCATATTCCGCGGCGTTGTTTGATGCTCTAAACCCGAGTTTTAAGGAGTATTCCATTTCCGCTTCGTCCGGGCTGCGGATGATCAGGCCAGCCCGCTCCCCTCCTTGGTAGAGGATTCGTCCACGTGGAGAACCAAATACAGGATAGGGTCGGGCACATCTTCGACCGAGGGACGTGGTTCAGGACCTCGTGTCGGCGTTTCTTCTTTAGTGGAGATGGTGCATTCGACAACAAAATTCGCCAAGACCTGTGCTTTGATGGCTTGTCGGGGGCGATATTTGATATCGAATTGGGACAGTTCCCATCTCCACTTCTCCAGACATCCCGATGACTCGGGGGAGGCGATGTTAGTTATATGTATGCCCTAGAGGCCATTACTGTACATACGTTGTATATTGTAGTGGATGCTTGGACATATATAGGGAGGACTTTCTTGCTCGATATGATAGTCTGCTATCTGGTTACTCTTTATTTTAACATGTACTCTGATTGTCTCTATGTCATATGTTGATAAAGCCCTTAGAATGAGTACATGACTACCAGGACTATGATGTAGATCATACTAGTGGGGATAATGTAGTCGCCAAGTACATCCTTCAAATGTTCCTAGTCGTGGGAGTACCGAGATAGGGCATCGATACTCCAGAGTAGACTAGCGTATGCGCTTCTTGACCCATATGATGGGCGATGGATGATCCCATATCCATTGGTGTTAGACATCAGAGAAGGTATATGGGTGCTCAGTGTAGACTGGGTACACTGGACGGACTCGCCGAGAACTCCCAGATGGTATTATACCTCACGTCAGATGGCAGTTCTCTAGTGACACTGGTACAGGTTATTCTGTAGACCCGAGATCGTCATAGAGTCCTGTGTGATTCCCACTATGCTTTGATTTCCATCATACCACATCCAAGAGGGCGTGCAAAACGTGGCTTTTGGGTACAGTCCCGAATCACATGGAGGAAATGAGCGATAGGAGGGGTTTTGTCTCTCCCGGTATAGGGAGTTGATGTTGCGCTGTGTTCGATTGGCTATAACTGGAAATTCATGGCCAGGGTTGCTGAGATTTACTGGTAAGTGTTATCAGTAGTTTCTCGAACTATTATGGACCTCATATCGACATGACTTATCAAGCTACTGGAGTCTGATGTTTACCACCCCTAGGCGAGATATGCGATATATCAGACAAAGAGACCGGACTGTACGGGAGTGTTACTGATTGGATTCGCAGGAGAATGTACAGGCTTGCTTGTTGATCTTCTTATCGCTCAATACCTGGGTGGCTGTTACGTTTAGCTGACCGCTTGCAGCTTGTGGGTGTTTGATATGATCATCACCTACTGCCGGCGTATTGACGATTCTTTAGAGTCCTACACAGAGGTTTCTTGACTCAGGCAAAATGGAGTAGGTGCACATATGTGATATGTGCGGGACCGAGAATAATACGATATGAGATACCGTATTCTATTCTCGAGATATTTGATATCGGCTGGGTATATGTGATATAGCCGGGTCATCGGATCAAGTGTTGATTCGATGAGCTGATACAGTTTAATATTAGTCGGTTATTTGAGAAATAGCCGGATTGTCGGATCAAGTATTGATTCGATAATTTAATGTATAATTATATATGTGATATATTACATTACATTAACTAATATTGGCTCGCTTTATTGATTCATTTTCTCACCGGATAATACATTGATATATATGCGATATATGTTAATTGTATTATTTTCTTTTGTTAAAAAAATATATTATATATGTGATATATAATATTGTAACAAGTTATGATTACTAATGCAACATGATTAGTGGAGATTAAACATGATTAGGGTTTGATTTGGGTTAGCTTTTTCATGAAGCTTCTAGAACCTTTTGTTTTGTTTTAAGCTAAGATATTATGTGTTGATATTTGTGGAGATATTTCCTAACCCAACCCAAACCCTTTACCCTAGTTAAATCTCTACAATGGTTAGCCCTTTCATTATTAACCATGGGTTGCATTTGTAATTAAAAAGAACAATTCATTTTTCATCACAAAAGAGACTTCATTTTCTTCTTCCTCCATGAAAAGCTTTCTAGCTTTTGATTTAATGATGAATTAGTGTGAGAATTTGAAAATAAAAGAGAGCTAAATTCCTACTTCATCATCCTTATCTATTCTAGCCACATAGATTAGGGTGTTCACTTCTCTAATACTTGATTAGAGAAGTGAGAGCTTGAGTTAAAGAATCTTCAAGGTAGATCATCTTCGAAAAGGAAGACTTCAAGCAAGCATGGATCATTCGGCTTGTGGAGCCTCTCTTGAGTCCGGGAGATCATGGATCGTGGCGAAGGGAATACTACTCGGAGCTTATGAAGCGAAGGAGCGGACTACAAAGGTTGTAATCCCTCTCTCTTAGATGTAAAGATGTTTACTTGCATGTTTAACCCTAATTATCTAGCAAAGATCCTCGCTTTAGGTTGTTCGGCACTTCTAAATTTTAAATCGGGCATGGTTGATGCCTTATGGACCCTTGTGACAGTGCCTAGTAACCCTACAGGCGAGAATCGACCCTAAAGGTCGCTCGGCGAGGACGAGGATCGTGTGCACTTGAAAATAGTGTCGAAGTTTTCTGGAGGCGACGACAAGTGCTAAGACTATTTTCTCTATGGCCGGGTATCTTGTCTCTGCATCCTTGAAGACATGGCTCATGTAATAAACCGGCCTTTGTACTCCTTCAAATTCTCTGACGAGCACCGAGCCTGCAGCTTGGTCGGAGATGGCCAGATATAGCAATCGTTCTTCACCCTCGACTGGTCGAGTGAGTAGCGGTGGGGTCACTAGATGTGCCTTGAGTTATTTGAAAGAGTTCTAGCACTCCTCAGACCAGTTGAACTTGGGGATTTTCCTTAGGGCCCTAAAAAACGGGAGGCACTTCTCCCCGGATCTGGACATAAAGCGACTCAGGGCAGCGACCCTTCCCGTGTGTCGCATAATGTCAACATTGCTCTTGGGCGTTGCCGTGTTGAGGATGGCGTCGATCTTTTCTGGGTTTGCTTCGATTCCTCGGTGGGTTACCATGAACTCGAGAAACTTCCCACTGGTGGCTCTGAATGCGCACTTAGCTGGATTCAGCTTCATTTTGTACTTGCGCAGTACGTCGAACGTCTCGCCGAGGTCTTTAATGTGCCCAGTTGACGAGATGGATTTCACGAGCATGTCATCGATGTAGACTTCCATGTTTCTGCCGATCTGAGATTTGAACAGCTTATTGACCAGGCGTTGATATATGGCCCCGGCGTTTTTGAGTCCGAAGGGCATCCCTTTGTAGCAGTATACCCCCCGATCAGTGGTGAAGGCGGTAATTTTTTCATTGGATGGGTTCATTCTGATCTGATTGTAACCAGAGAACGCGTCCATGAAGCTCAATAATTCATGGCTGGCCGAGCTGTCTACCAGCTGGTCTATCCGAGAGAGGGGATAGTTATATTTGGTGCAGGCCTTGTTCAAATCCATGAAATCGAAGTACATACGCCATTTCTAGTTTGCCTTCTTAACCATGACCACGTTCACCAGCTAATCTGAATAGTCCAGGTTTCTGATAAAGTTAGCGGCGAGTAGTCAACCTACTTCATCTTCTATCGCCTTTTTCTTAGCCGGCACAAAACTTCTCTTCTTTTGTCGAACGGGCTTTGCTTTCGGATCGACCCCGAGCTTGTGGGAGATCACTCAAGGGTCGATTCCAGGCATGTCCGCCGGCGCCCAAGCGAATACGTCCGAGTTATCTCGGAGGAACCAGATCAGATCTTCGCGGTGATCCCCTGTCAGGAGTGAGCCGATCTGGACTATCCGGCCATCGACCCCTTCTTCGAGGGGGACTTCCGTCAATGCTTCCACCAGGGCACCTCTAACTTCCCTTTGGTCGTCGCGTGTATCCTAAGACCCTTGGAAGTCAGTCATGCCCTCAAAATTGTCGCCCTGCTCTCCAGTGGTAGACGTCGAGGCAAGAAAAATCTTAGCGGCTTGCTGGTCTCCATAGGCCCGGCCTATTCCTCCTTGATCCAAAAGAAATTTGAGAGCAAGGTGATAAGTCGAGATTTGGGCCCGGAGAGTGTTTAAGGTAGGACATCCCAAGAGTATGTTGTAGGATGAAGGGGCCTTGGCGACAAGAAAGCCCACTGGTATTGTTCGCGTATTGCCCGCTTCCCCAATGTTGAGGAGGAGGGTGACCAATCCTTCGGCAAGGACGGAATGATTGGTGAATCCAGAGAGGACATGGAAGGTAGGTCGGAGGTCAGATGGTCCTAGCCCCATACGCTGGAAATAGTCGTGGAACAGGATATTCGTCGTGCTCCCTGAATCGACCAATATCCTCTGGACTTCGTAACGGTAGGCTCTGGCCATTATTACGAGAGGGTCATTGTGAAGGAGCGATGTGCCGTGGAGGTCCTCATCTATGAAAGTGATCGGCTCGTCCCTCCTGCATCTCTTGTGTGGTATACCGCTTGTACTCTTGATTGGGAGGATGTAGCGGTTCCCCTTGCTTTCCCGAGCTGGATCCGAGGCAACGACCATGATCTGCCTGATCATTAATTCCCCGGGAGGGGCTCGGTCATTTTGCTCCCGCTCCGCCTGCCGCTTGTCCCGCGGGTATTTTTCCAGGTGGCCTGAGCGGATTAACTCCTCGATGTAGTCACGGAGTTGTTTGTAGTTCTCAGTCGGGTGACTCTGCGACCTGTGGAAGGCGCAGTATGGGCCGCGGAGTCACTTTCTTGCCCTTTGGGTGGCTGGCGGGAGCTTGAAGAACCTTTCACCCTTAGCTTTCTCAGTGGATGATCCGTTCTCATTGACGAAATTACAATAGACACCGTCAATTGATTGCGGTATAAATTTCTTTGGTTGTGAAACATTTTACATATACACGAAGATAATCAATCAGAGATCATACAGAGATCAATATGGAGATCAGCCGTAGGGACAAACATATTAGTTTAAGCACATCGCGATCCAATATTAGTTTAGGGACATTTCGACGCATCATTCATCTTGCACGTATGTGTATATGTTACGTGGCGAAGTGAACGATGGTAACATGGGATGCACCCAATATTCGGATGTGGTCCAATTTGAAGGCATTTATATTTCCTTCAAAAATATACATATACATATATGTATAAAGCTGGAGCTCAATATGAAATTCGCATCTATATGGGATACGTATCAACATGAGGTATGTACATTAATATGGAAGTGCATAAATATGGGGTGTATCAATATGAGGATTAGGACATTCCTTGTCTTGATAAAATTTCATATTTTCATCAAGTTGGGACGATGAGTTGTTGGTTGTTGAGACCCGCCGGCTCTATGAAGATGTTGAGAAATTACAACGACATATATCAGAGGTATGGAAAGGATGTACTCTTGAACCAAATCGTATATATAAAGGAAAAGATCATGTCGGAACAGAGAATCGTTAGTCTTATATGAGACTAAGATCAATTTGGGGATTAAAGATCATTAATCGCGTATTTGACTAAAATCAACATGGGTATCATGGATGAAAGATCAATTTGGACATCATTGATATGTTGATCAATGGATCATATATGAGAAGCATAAGTTTCTATACTTAATTTGTTTTGACTAAGTATTCAAGCAAAGGCTTGCTGTTTATGTGCACATGTACATGTATCATTTTTAATAAGAGTACGCACATACATATCACATTGATTGCGCACTTGCTTGTGATCGGGGACTGTGCACGTGCATATCACGTGACACACACCTTCATAGGTAGTCTGCGCTCCTGTGGATATCACATGACGCGCATGCCTTCATAGACAATTTTCATCAAGCGCGCACACGTTCATATCACGTGATGCACATACCTTCAAACAATTTTCATCAAGTGCGCACACGTGCATATCACGTGATGCGCATGCCTTCATGGAAAATGTTCATCAAGTGCACACACGTGAATGTCATATGATGCACATGTCCATGTAGATGGCCTTTATTATATGCGCATTTAGTTTGAGTGCGCATTTGTTTTGATCAGAAAGCAAAAAGCTTTTAAAAAAAAGCAATGGTTTCTGTTCTTTGATTTTTTGTTTTTTTTGTTTTTTTATGATGATATCATCACAAGACCATTTTATATGGATGTCAAGTCATATTTTGATAAGGATCTTAAATTTTTAAGATTGGTCTCTCATAAAAGTATGAACTTTTATATGAGAGCGATCGAACATGAAATCCTTTGATTTCTTTTATGATAAATCAATAGATTCAATGAAAAGCAAAAACTTTATGAAAGAAACAACGGTTTCTGTGGTGAAAGAGAAATATTTCTCCTTTTTTTCTTCACCTTTTTTTCTTTTTGAAGAAGATGAGAAGCTTATGGTGGGTCAGTCCTCTCTCTTAATTTAATCTCATGGGTCTTTTATATAGGGCGTGAGAAACTTCAATCAGTTTGAGAGAACTTCTCATTTAAAAATCCCAATTGATTTCATAATCAAGTGGTGGTTTTTAATCACCGTTGGATGGAGATCATGGATCTTAACAGAAGATTTCTCTTCGAATTAAGGACTTGATTCCTTATTAACAAGGTTTATTTCTTGTTAGAAGTGTTTGCTTCAAGAAATGTACATGCGCACTTGTGACCTTTGACACACGTACATGTGCATTGCACGTCGCACATATGATTCAACTTGGCAATCTTGCCAAGTGCGTATGTATAGATGCGCACAATTTGGACTGAGTCATTTGACTCATACGCATGTAAATTGCACATCAAACATGTGATTTAACTTGACAATCTTGCTAAGTGCGCATGTATAGGTGCGCATAACGTAAATAGGAACAAATGTACTCTTTGAGCCAATTTTTTTTTTAGGTACAAATACCCACCACTACTTTGCCCACGTAAAATATGTACATGGGTTAAGTAGTGCAAAGTAATACCTCGCCACATGTTTGATGGTTTAGGAGACATGTTTAGACCCCTGCCAACTAAAACTTTGTCCATTTTCATAAGCCGTAAGGGTCTCAAGGTATTTTTCTCTATGAGTCGAGAGGATCTCATAGGTGCACATTCTCCTTAGGATTCATGAGGATTCCTAAGTGTCCATCACTTTCATGAGTCGTAAAGATCTCAAGAAGGTTTTTTCTTCTCACAATTCGAGAGGATCATAAGTGGCTTCTTCACTTCATTGGTATTTTGGTTAACCAATGAAGGATATCTTGAATACTGCTTTGTCGAATGTGGCCCGTGGATAGTATACAAGAGTCAATATTGACCTACTTGTAGGGCAGCGTTGGCTCAAAAAACGGTTTTATATCCTCATTGCCCGAATCTTTCAACTTTATGAGCCATGAGGGGCTCATAAAGGTATTTCACCCTACGAGTCGAGAGGGTCTCGCAGGTGTATCCTAACTTGAAATATAGATAACCCCTTTCGATATAGGAGTTCATTAGATTTTTGGTACTGGGTTAAATCCATCGTACCGTCGCGTTGGCTGATATTTTCTCAACATGCAATCTCTTAGGTTGCATCTCGAGTAGCCACGTGTCTGTCGTGTCTCTGATCCCTTCTGAAGCTGGACACGACATCTTCAAGTAATCTTCTAGGTTAGAATATCTGCATTATCATTAGAAGATCCAGGGTTAGGTATTGCCATGGTGCTTTACTTGAGATTATGCTCTATTTGGAGTCCTGATGAGTCATGATCGCACCCTTCTGGGATAGGATGACATCCAATGGTTTTTAGACTTTGTATGTATTGCCGTCGAGATATGAAGTTACGAATATGTCGTCCTTTCGCTTTTACTTTGATGATTTCGCATCGATTCTTCGCTGAAGTAGGGTAGGTATCCATATGGCCTCTAGGCCGTAAATATCTACATTGATATCCAAAGCTAGGAATATGCTACCACTCCGCTTTGATTTGACCCTTTGGTCCATGTTGGCGACGCATCTGCACTCTGCTGGAATGAGGAGGAACGCTGAGATGATATCTAAACTGTAGATGTTGCCATCGAGATCTAGAGCTAGGAATATACCACTGCTCCACTTTGATTTGACCCTTTGGTCCATGTTGATGTTGCGTCCGTATCCTGCTGGCATAAAGAGAAACGTCGAGATGATCTCTGAGCTGTAGATGTTGCTATCGAGATATGGACCTAGGATTTTGCCGTCAGTCCACTTTTGCTTCGGCTCCTTAGAACTTTGTTGACACCACGTCTGTACTCTGCTGGAGTGAGAGGGACGTCGCATTGGTCTTTAGGCCGCATATATTACCATCGAGATTTGGAATTATGAATATGCCTTTACTTCGTCTTTGATTTTACCTTTTTGGCCTTTGTTGACGTTGTATTTGCACTTTTCTAGAACGAGAAGGAATATCGAGCTGGAGCTAGGATTTTGCTATTACTCCACTTTTGATTTGCTTAAGAAACTGCAAATAAATCTTTTGGGGGACGAAGTAGCTCTCGGTAATCTTTGAGCTTATATGGCGCTGCTGAGACTCGAATCTTTACTGAAGTGTTCCTTACTTGGTAGCATTCGGTAGAGTACATTGCCCATTTTCATCTGTTTGTGCCCGTGGATTGTATACAAGAGTCAGTATTGACATGCTTGTAGGGCAGGAAAAAAATTTATTTTCTTTTTTTATTTTTGCGATACTCTATCATTTCAGTTTTTCATATCACGAAAGTCGCGATTGCCCAATCATTTCGACTATTTATTCGTGGTGTCCAATCATTTCGGCTATTTTTTTTATTTTTACTCGCCGTTTTTATTGCGAGTTGCCCAATCATTTCGGCTATTTTTATATGCATTTTTTGCCTGCTGATTTTTATTGCAAGTTGCCCCATCATTTTGGTTATTCATATGCATATTATTTTTGTGGCTCGCTGATTTTTCATTGCGAGTCAGGAACTTGGAATCTGATACCAATTTCGGCATCAGTATCGCTGCAACTAGAATATTGCCAGGAGCGACTCATCATCTGCCTTTGGAGGACTTTGAGTTTGATACCTGATTATGCATCAGTATCGCTACAACTGAGATATTGCCAGCAGCGAATTATCATATGCCCTTATTGATTTAAACAAAGGTGGCTTAGAAAACAGATTTAGATTCTTGCCAACTAAGACTTTTGACTTTATTAGCCGTAAAGGTCTCATAAAGGTATTTCTCTCTACGAATCGAGAGGATCTCGCGGATGTATTTTCTCTTTAGGGATCGTATGAATTCCTAAGTGTGTTTTCCCATGCAAGTCGTAAGGATCTTACAAGAGTCTTTTCTCCTTGTAAGTCGAGAGGACTTACAGGTGCAGTTTACCATATGGGGATATTTCTCGCTATTGGTGGAACTTCGATGGAACATATTTATTTGTGTCAATGGATTGTATACAAGAGTTGATATCAAACTACTTGTAGAGCGGCTTGGGGAACTTGATGGCTTAAAAACAGGTTTAGATCCCTATAACTTAAGATTTTTGAATCCTATGAGTTGTGAGGGTCTCATAGGGGATATTCTCCTTACGAGTCGTGAGGATCTCACAAATGTATATTCTCCCTAAGGATCGTATGGATTCCTATGTGTGTTGCTCTTTTGTGAGTCGTAAGGATCCCAGACGGGTATTTCTCCTTACAAGGTCGAGAGGACTCTGCAAGTGCACATAATTTTTTTAACGGGTTTGCACCCTTTCGGGTTTTTACAAACTCGTCGGCAGTTCCGCTGTTTTTACTTACGGCGCTCTTTTGGGTTTTCATCCGTACTCATTTTGCTTATAGACGTACCATTTTTTTTTGAACGGTAGAACTCTCGAAAGTAGTTTCACCATAGGTTACTCATCTGTTTTTCGGTGGGACTTAAGGGTAACTTCATTGCTGGTGTAGTAGTGTAGCCGGAGGAACTCGGTGTATAACCTCGCAGGTGGAACTTGAGTTGCAATCTTCGCCGGTAGGACTTTAGTTGAAATGTCGATCTAGCAATTAGTTTAGGGACATCGCGGTCCATTATCGTCGTGTTTGGGGCAACACGCTAGTTTAGGGACATTTCGGTCCATTATTAGTTTAGGGACCCCTAAACCAGCACGTCGTCCCGAACACGAGGATGTTGAACAGAAATGTCCCTAAACCGGCACGTCCTCCCGATAACGAGCTGGTTTAGGGACATTTCTGTTCAACATCCTCATGTTCGGGACGACGTGCTGGTTTAGGGAAATTTCTGTTCAGCATGCTCGTGTTCGGGACGGCGTGCTAGTTTAGGGACATTTCGGTCCAATGCCAGTTTAAGGACGTAACAGTCTATCATTAGTTTAGGGACATTTTGGTCCGACATGAATCATTAGGCCAGGGAGTTACATAACCCATCCCTTCCCACGCTTGCTTGCTTAGGCACTGCTGCTTGGTGTTTACCGCCGAAAACTGGGAAGACAAACGTCTTGCCGGAATTTAGGGGCAAATGTTGTAACAATCCTAAACTTTCTGTACAATTTTTTTTTCAAAAATACAGAAAGGGGTACTTGAGCCTGAGCACAAGTTATAAGTTTGATTTGCTTTTGAACTGTAAGAAGGGGCTTGTAGCTCATTGGTAAGACCTTGCACTGCTGAACCAAAGCACCAGAGTTCAAATCCCATCAGCCACATTATTTTTAATTAGTTTTCTTTTAATCTTTTTAGAAGCCCAAGAGTCTACACGTGCATAATTCGTAAAAACCAAGAGTCACATATAAAACAAACGGGTCTACCAGATAGACCAAGAGGCAAGGGACACGTGGCGTCAAGACCTGGTCTGACTCGGCCGAATCGGGCTGGTGGCGCGGCTGAATCGGCCGGCGCCGCCGAGTCAACTCGGCTGAAACCCTAATTTTTTTTTTGTTTCTTCTGCGACTCTTTAAATCCCCATAACCCATGTATTGTTTAATTTCCCTGCACATTTACAGAGCAATTTAAATCACACATTTAATCCATTTTAATACAATTTTTATCACACCCTTTCATCTACCCTAACCCTAATTTTTCCTATAAATACCACACCTAAACTCACCCCTCCTCACTTCCAAATCTCTATCTAAACTCTCAAGAAAATTCTATAGACTTTTTGTGTGCAAGTGGAGTTAGCGAAGGACGAAACTCCGACGAACTTCCGACGACGATCCGAGGAGATTCCGGCAACAAAACGACGCACCGGAACCTCCTACTTCTTCCTTTTCCTCTCCTCTCCACTACAATCTAGTAAGTCCCTTCTTCCTTTTCTTTTTACTATTCTAAAAATTTAAAATTCTAAAACCCGACGGAAGTTGAGTTAATCCGACTTCCGATTCGGTTTTACCTTAAAAATCATATTTTTCTTAAACACAATAATACCAAACTCTCACATCATGATCATTAAATATTAACAAAACATATTGACAAGTTTCATATCAAAAAAATTCATATTTTTCTTTTTATCGCAATTTTACAGAAAAATACCATATAGTTTAGTTTCGACATAAAACGTTATTACCCCTTGCTATACTTTTAGATAGTTCATGAGATAATGACCTACCTCCTCACAACACACATCTCTATCATAGCCTGATATTTTTGGTAATCTAGAATACGGAAATACGATTTTTACAAATAAATACCATAAACTACAAAACCTTTTTCTATAAGATGTGTATTTTTAACAAATCTTTACAACGCGCCGCTACAACCCATTTCGGGGAACCCGTTCGGGATGGTGCGGATTATCGCACATCCTCGGGCTTACTAGTGCGAGATCAAACCTCCGTAAGGAGCATACGGTCTCGAAAGATTTAAAAATACAATTTTCATTAGAAAATGTGATTTCTATATAAATAAAACTTATTTTTTATAAATAAATATATATGTAATTAATATCAAAATATCTATTTTTAATATTTATAATATTCCACATTTCCAAAATTCAAGAAAAATATCTCATTTAAAAGAAAACACCATACAAATTCCAATATTACAAATAAATACCATATATTATGAAATTAGGATTTATTTACTAGAAATGTCATATTGATAAAATGTACATCCATGAAAACTCTAAAGACAATAATAAAATACTCGAGGTATATTTTGAAAATTATACAAAATTATTTTTACATAAAACCCCCTCAAGTTATACTAAATTACAATAAGGACCCTAGTAAACATAGGTTTAAGCGGGACCAGTCTCTTGAGCCTCAGGGAGTCGGAGATATAGGTGCTTGCCTATTTAAGGTAGACAACTTAACAAATTGTGTTATCAACACGGTAATCGTCTTTGAAAAAGACACAAATCCTGCTGTCCATGTGCAGCGGTTACCGATAACACCAAAACCTAATTCAGAATTCAATTTCTTTCCTAATTGTCTGACTCAGATTGAGTCTCAATATAATCAATCTGACTTGAATAAGATTCAAGTATATATATAACAATTCAATATGAATCCATGAATCCATATATTCAATCTGTTCAATCTATCAATCTATACAACTTGACTGAACCAAACCATAGATATACATCCATTTACATGATTCTTAAGTTACATCTATTTACTGATATCATGGTTTTGGCAAGTCATCCATCTATACAATTTATAATACAAGATAATACAATTTACAATATAATACAAACAATACAATCAAGACATCACAGGGTTTAAGGGGTAGATTGGTACGGAAGGTGTTAGAAGTGGCACGAGACTGCAACCATTAAGACACCTAACCTGAATTCAATTGTCGTTGTACCGTGGCTGAATAGTTCCTTGTATTCCGTCCACCGTAGTCTCTAGTCTAACGAGACTCCTCTCGTATACACTGGCCTCTTCTGTACCAAGCTACAAACAACAGCGTTAATACTAAATACAACATTATAACAATATAATACAACTTTAAAAGCTATACTCTCTCTCTCTGTCTATTCTACTTCTTCCTTATCTTTGGGACTTACCGAACGATTGTTCGCTGATGACATTCCTTCTCTTTCTTCTTTGGAATGTTGTCAGGTAGTTCGGACCTTCAGGAGATCGAGCCCACCAGTGAAGACTTGGATCAGCTAGCCTTCGACCCGGAGCTCTAGATACTTGTACATTTTATTTCAGTACTTTCCATTTCTGTTATGCCACTGTTTAGGCATTACTTTTCATTCCATGTATTTATTTTTCAGATATATTGTAAAAAGAATGTGAATAAATAAAGTTGCTATTCATTTATATCTATTGTCTTTGCTTCTTGTGCATTTTACTTATATTGCTTAGATACGCTCAGCATGTTTACTTCAGAGTAAATACGTAGCAGGCTCGTCGCGTCCTCTGCCCGTATACTGGGAAGCGGGGCGTGACAGATGCTATTTGGTTTTATCCGTCCACCTCTCTGAAGATGCCAAATTAATTTATAGCACCGTGCATCGGAGGTTTGGACAGATGCGGCTGTTGTAGCAAACTTCATCAAATTCCCTCTCGTTTGTGAGGGGTTTTTGATTGTGGGGATGCTCTTCCCTGCAGGCGCAAGCCGCTGCAGTTAATTACATTACCGCATCGCGATAACCACTTTCTCCTGCTCCAGTAGTTCAGTTCGTGTCGTGTGTTTGTTTTATTTTTGGTTGCCCGTGGATTGTATACGGAGACTAATTTATATTGCCGCCCGTAGGGCGTGGATTAGTCTAAATCCGTATATTCTTAGATTTGGTTTTGGGTTGATTTAAGGATCGTTAATCTCGTTTGAGATTAAGATCAGCTTAAATGTTTGTTGAGGATGCGTTAGTCTAATTTTAGACTAAGATCTACTCAACAGGGTTTTGGGTCATTCAGATCCAACAAAAGAGCATTTGGGCTATATTGTTTTAGTTTAAGAACGTTATGGTCTATCGTTAGTTTAAGGACATTACGGTTCATAACTAATTTAAGGACGTTGCGGTCTATTGGGATGTGCTCATCGGTTTGGGAGTGCACCAAAGAGTTGTTGGTTGTCGGGACCCTCCACCTCTCTGAAGACGTTGAAGAATTACAACGACATGTATCAGAGGTGTGGAAAGATGTACCCTTAACCAAATTCCAGATTGAGGGGAAAGATCATGGTGGACCATTTGAGAATTGTTAGTCATTTTTGGTAGACTAAGATCAACTTAGGAGATGTGTGATGGACATCGTTCTGGTCAATTAATTTGGGAAGTCATGAGCATAGAGGTTCGGTCTATTTGGAAATCCAAGGTAATTTAATCTCAAGAGGACTTAGCCAATTTGGGGCTGAAGTTGGTTCCTTATAGTGTTAAACACTAATATATGCTCGGTGCTCACATGCTCTTACGTAAGTCTCTAAAGCAGTGTTAAACACTGAAATTTGGGGCGCTCACGTGTGGCACATGAAGTGCTTGAAAGTTGGCGTTGTTCACTTGGGTCCAAATCACCGTCTGTATATAAGTGTTAAACACTTAATTCTTGTGGCCCTCACATGTAAGCACGTGAGGCACCCCAAAGTTGGGCACTGCCTCTTTGGGTTTATTCCATCTTCCTTTTATAAGTGCTAAGCACTTAACTCATATAGTGCTCACGTGCGGACACGTGAGGTGATCAAAATGTGAGCTCTATCACTGGGTTTATTCCCTTTTCTTTCATAAGTACTAAGCATTTAATTCATTGATGCTTACGTGCAAACATGTGAGGTGCTCTCAAAACGTGAGTGCTGCCTTTGGATTTATTCCCTTTTCTGTATAAATGCTTGGGGTCACGTAGGAACACGTGACTGCCCTAGGAGGCGCCTCTTGTTCTTCTTTTTTTTGACGCTTCCGTGTGAATCATCAGTTTTTCTCTCTATGTGCATGAAGATCTCGATCTTAGTTTTAAGAATTTCAAGTCCCTTGTTCTATAAAAATTAAATTCTTTTACAGGGTTAAACCCTAGTTTTATCAGAGGAATTAAATTCCTATATACTTTTGGAAGAATTAAATTCTTTGGACTTAGTTCTTTCCCCTAAGTTTTGAATCTGCATAACAGAATCTCCCGGGATGAGAATTAAATTCTCAACTTATGGGGAGATCTGCTTCTGCAGATCTCAATCAGAGGAAGAACTAAGTTCTTTGAGAAAAGTTAAACTCTTGGCTTGAGAATTAAATTCTCTTTTGTTTTGTAGGAGCTTATGAGGCGGTCTCCTCCTTTTAGAGAATTAAATTCTCTCTCTATTTTTCTTCCCCTCTCCCCTGTGTGTTTCTCCTCCTCTCCTCGCTCCTATTTATACGAGAAGAATAAGAATCAATTTGTTAAAAGAATCCCTCATTGAAAGATCATGATTGATTCCATGATCTTTTAGATCAATCGGTGAATTTTATTCACCGTTGGATTTTTAATCCAAAGGCTCTCTGATTAACAGAGGAGATTTCTTGTTTGTTTAACAAGATTATGAATATCTTGTTAGTTTTAACAAAATTAGAATTTTATTCTATCGTATCTTTTCAGAAATATATTTTCTTAATATAAAATTTAATTTTATCGTATGGATATCTCGTTAGTTTAATAAGATTATAATTTTATTCTAATATAGAATTTTATTCTTATCATATGAATATCTTGTTAATTTAACAAGATTATGAATATTGAATTTAATTCTGTTAAATGAATATCTTGTTAGTTTAACAAGATTAGGAAAATATTTTCCTATGATAGAATTTTATTCTACCAGATAATCACTGTTGGATATTTGATCCAAAGGTCCTCTGTTTAACAGAGAAGATCTTTGAGGAAGATCAGGAAAATATTTCCCAAACAGAATTTAATTCTATCAGATGATTTAATTGGTGATATTTTATCACCATCGGATTTTAAATTCAGGATTCTCTGTTAGAGAAAGATCTTTTAATTTTATCACAGAAAATTTAATGGGAGCATTTTAAATTGGGGCGCTCACATGCTTTGCATGTGAGAGGCAAGAGAACTCACGTGTTTAACACGTGACCCCTGGTGTGGGTTTTAGCATGTTTATGTTCAGCGCTCATATATTTATCAAATGAGCGCTCACGTGTTTAACACGTGAGGCCTGTTTAGCCATTTAGATTTATTTATATTCAGCGTTCATATGCTTTGCATATGAGCGCTCACGTGTTTTACACGTGAGGCCCATTTGGCCCTTTAGATTTATTTATGTTCAGCGTTCATATGTTTTGCATATGAGCGCTCACGTGTTTTACACGTGAGGCCCATTTGGCCCTTTAGATTTATGTGTTTTCAACGCCTATATGCTTTGCATATAAGCGCTCGCCTATATGCTTTGCATATAAGCGCTCATGTGTTTAAGACGTGACGTCCGACCGTGAATTCTTTTCTTCTTTTTTCTCTCCCTTTTTTTTATAAGGGTTATAAGGGAACAAATAGCTCTTGGCCGTAAATTTTGGTGGGAACACTTGGCCTTTTAATAAATGGACACTTCACACTTTAAGCTATCTTCGCCCTCTTGTACTGCTTTCATTATTGCGTCAATCAGGCTGTCTTGCGGGAAATATCGAGCACTTCACACGATACATGTCCCCTGCTCATCAATGTCGCTTTCTAATGCTGACGGAGTATCTTCTTCATATACGAAGGAACGAGATATCATATCACTTCTTCTGCCGAATCTTCTTCCTCCTTAGAAGAATGAACTTGACTTGGGGGCTTTTCCTCTCATCATCTGTTTTTGGAGTGGGATATGGCTTCTACATCCTTTCCATGATTTCTGGCTCAAGCGGGCTAGTCCACTTGATTGCCGGACTCGCTTGTAAGTCCCTTAATATCCTTTCTATTTTTTTAAGAAATGATAACCTCACATAGAGATTCCTCCGCCAGCAAGCAAGATGCCCCGCCCCCTGTGTATATTTCAGGAGAGAAAGTATTCGCGTCTCAATCATTTTAAGGGTAGGACCTGCACAGTCGTTATTTTGGCGACAGGTTGCTTCAGAGACGCTCGTTTATTGTTGAGCATTGGTGACAAATGCCGCCTTGCCTTTTCTTTTCATATATTTTCATCGGAAAAGAAAGGGTCTTGACCCATCTAATCCAACCGAGCCGGTTTATCTATGACCTCTTGGAAAGTCGAAGGCTTGAAAAGTGTCATATACGGAAACACCTTTGAATTTGGGTCAAGGGTGGATATGAACATTCCTACGGCTGGAGTTTCGTCGACGCGCTGCTCACATTTTGACCAGAGGTTTCACTATCGGGTAACATATTAGACCTGAGTCTCATTTGGTCTAACCCTTTCGTTGATCAACACCGTCAAGGTAGTGCGTATATTCGCACTGGCGAATCTTTGACAGAAGAGCATCTCCATCTCGTCGAAGGTTTTCACGGGGTCATTTGGAAGTTCTGCATACCATTCGAAGGCGATGCCTGCCAGACTGCTGACGAACTGTCGGAGGAGCAGTATATCGCTTCCTCCAGTGTTGCCGCACATGGATTTAAATCGCGTGATGTGCTAGCGAGAATTCGGTCCCCTTGTACATACGGAATGCCAGAAACGTGTATCCCGGTGGGTACTATACTTGATCATACCATGCCGGATACGATCGACCAGTCTTGGTCAACTTATTTCCCGCTTCACTGGCATAATGAGCTTTGATTTGCTTAGCGATGTATTCGTCCATCTTTGATTTTGGGATCATTTCCTCCTTAACCGTTGATAGGGCTTGTAGAAGATTTGAAGTGTCATCCTTGTTATTAAGAAACTACCGGCGGTTCATTTGCTAGTGGTTATGATTGGACCATCATTCCATCCATATTCCGGATCAAGAGGGCCATCTTGTTCATTTTAGAGGACATCGCTGCTGTTTCTTCATCTCTCTTTTTGAAAGCGCACTTCAAGAAATCAATATCTGACGCATGCCCTGTCCTTTATTCGGGTGTGTCATCAAGGTTTGCCTTAGGCAGTAGACTCGTAAGTGTTGCCGCCTGAGTAAGAATCTTTTGCAGCTTTTCATGTTGCTGCTAAGCTTTTGTCAGGGATTGAGTATGCCGACTGTGACTAGTAGAAGCACAACCTTCATCTTTAGAGCCCACCGTATGGACTGTGTGAACTATCATGCCTCCAAGGTTGGGGCGTTTGGAGTCTTGACTCTTGGAGTTTGCCTCGGACGCTTGGGTTTTATCGGGCCTCTCTTTTTTGTGAGAAAATGCTTTAGGAGGAACCATAATAGCAGTAGCCATCTTGGAAGGGAAGTTGTCAAAATTTGGCTGACGCTTAAGGGAAGAGCCGTAGATGACGACTGAGTTCTTCACTTGCTTCCACACCTTATATATAGATGAGGAAAGTCCTTTTGGAGAGCGAACTGGCTTCTGCTCTTATTGGATCTCCACGGACTGCGGAGACTTCTTGAATACTGCAGTGGGAGAATTTTGTCTGACCCCTTGCAGCAGTTCGAAACTGTTTCTGGTTGAAACAACTGCATTTTCCATCAGAGTTGAAGCAGGTGGACTCAACACAGACGGAGAACTTCCCCCAACTTGTCTTATTTGACGCCTATATTGACGTCGATCATGTCTTGCGACTGGAACTTCATCAGTCTGCTGAGCTTGCCATCTGTTTTCTTTCAGAGTATAAATATTATGCCCCCTGTGTTGACCTTGGTCTTTGGCAAGAGCCATTCGTATGAAGACTGATACTGTCAGCAGAGCTGAAGCTTGGGGAGCTAGCCTGTGGAAGATAGATTTCTTCTGGGCTTCCTTTTTCGGCATTGAGGCACCGAGGGTAGGAGGTGGAAGCATCGACCCAAATAAGAGCCCCTTCATTTCTTGAAGATCCAGAACGCAAAGTATCATGGCTGCGAGCGGCCCATATTTGACTCTACCAAATGTGGCAGAGCTTGAGTTGCAGTGAGTGCAAACGAACACCATTGATCTCTGCATAGAAACGAAACACCAGCTTCAATATCCTATCACCCAAAGGCAACTACAAATATATATACCGCGATTATTTGATCGCGAAAAAACACGACATACGAAATGTGGAGTGGAAAGAAGGAAAGGTCCCACCGGGCGTGCGAGAATCTGTTTACCGCTGGAGATGGGTCTGAGGCATCAGGAGAACGTCTATCCTGAATACGAGGGCAAATACTATTTGGAATATATCCATCCACCTCTCTGAAAATACCAAGTTGATTTATGGCACCGTATATCGGAGGTTTGGATGGATGCGGCCGTTGTAGCATGACTTATCAGATTCCCCCTTGTATGGAAGGGTTTTTTTTATTGTGGGGACGTTTTTCCCTACAGGCGCAAGCCCCTGCAGTTAATTACGTTATCGCCAAGCGATAACAATTTTCACCTTCTCCATAAATATCACCTTGTGTCATGTTATGTTTATTTATATGGGGTTGCCCTTGGATTGTATACGGAGACTAATATATATCATCGTCCGTAGAGCGCAGATTAGTCCAAATCTGTATGTTAGATTTGAGGTTTTGAAGTTAAGATGCAAATCTTATATAAATGAGGTCCATCGGTTCATGAGATATATGGGTTTGATCTAAAAATCATTAGTCGTATATAAGACTAAAATCAACTTAAAAACGGTGAGTATATGAGCTCAACTGATCATTATATAATATATGCATAGCCCATGGATAGCATACGGTAATCAATATGGAGACAGTCCGCAGGGTAAAACATATTAGTTTAAGGATATCACGGTCCATGGGAAATATGGATGAAATATGGCTTGTTTATGCCTGTGGATTTTATACGGGGATCAATATAGAGATCAGCCGTAGGGCCAAACATATTAGTTTAAGAACGTCGCGGTCTAATATTAGTTTGGGGACATTTTGACGCATCATTCATCTTACACGTATGTATATATGTTACGTGGCCAAGTGAACGACAGTAACATGAGATGCACTCAATATTGGGGTGCTATCCAATTTGAAGGCATTTATATTTCCTTCAAATATATACATATACATATATGTATAAAACCGGAGCTCAATATGAGATTCGCATCTATATGGGATGCGTATTAATATGAGGTATGTACATTAATATGGAAGTGCTTAAATATGAGATGTATCAATATAAGAATTAGGACATTCCCTGTCTTAATAAAATTTCATATTTTTCATCAAGTCGGGATGAGGAGTTATTGGTTGTTAGGACCTGCCGTCTCTCTGAAGACGTTGAGAAATTATAACGACGTATATTAGAGGTATAGAAAGGATGTACCCTTAAACCAAATCCCATATATGAAGGAAAAGATAATGTCGGAACGGAATATCGTTAGTCTTATATGAGACTAAGATCAATTTGGGGATGAAAGATCATTAATCACGCATCCGACTAAGATCAACTTGGGTATCATGGATGAAAGATCAATTTGGACATCATTGATATGTTGATCAATGGATCATATATGAGAAGCATAAACTTCTATACTTGGTTTATTTTGACTAAGTATTCAAGTAAAGGCTTGATATTCATGTGTGCATGTGCATATGTGCGTATGCACATGTATCATCTTTAATAAGAGTGTGCACGTGCATATCCTGTGGGTTGCGCACTTGCTTGTGATCGGGGACTGCGCATATGCATATCACATGACACACACCTTCATGGGCAGTCTGCGCTTACATTCATAGACAATTTTCAAGTGCGCACACATGCATATCACGTGATGCGCATGCCTTCAAACAATTTTCATCAAGTGCGCACATGTGCATATTACGTGATACGCATGCCTTCATGGGCAATGTTCATCAAGCGTGCACACATGGATGTCTCATAATGCGCATGGCTGTGTAGACGACCTTTATCACGTACGCGCTTAGTTTGGGTGCGCACTTGTTTTGATCAGAAAACAAAATCTTTCAAAAAGAAGCAATGACTTCTGTTCTTTGATTTTTTTTAAAAAAATTTTTATGATGATATCATCGCAAGACCATTTTATGTGGATGTCAAGTCATATTTCGATAAGGATTTTAAATTTTTAAGATCGATCTCTCATAAAAGCATGAACATTTATATGAGAGCGATCGAATATGAAATCCTTTGATTTCTTTTATGATAAACCAATGGATTCGATAAAAAGCAAAAGCTTTTATGAAAGAAGCAATGGCTTCTACGGTGAAAGAGAAATATTTCACTTTTTATTATATTCACGCTTTTTTCTTTTTTAAGAAGATGAGAAGCTTATGGAGGGGTTGGTTCTCTCTCTTGATTTAATCTCATGGATCTTTTATACAGGACGTGAGAAATATCAATCAGCTTGAGAGAATCTCTCATTTAGAGATCTCAATTGATTTCATAATCAAGTGGTCCGTTAGATGGATATCATAGATCTTAACAGAAGATTTCTCTTCTTGTTAAGGACTTGATTCCTTATTAACAAGATTTATTTCTTGTTAGAAGCGTTTGCTTCAAGGAATGTATATGTGCACTTGTGACCTTTGACACATGCGTACGTGCATTGCAAGTCGCACATATGATTCAACTTGGCAATCTTGCTAAGTACGCATGTATAGATGCACACAACTTGGAATGAGTCATTTGACACATGTGCATGTGCATTGTATATCGCACATGTGATTTAACCTGGCAATTTTACCAAGTGTGCATGTATAATGTGCACAACGTGAATGGGAACAAATGTACTCTCTGAGCCAAATTTTTTTGCGGGAATACGCGTATCATTTTGATATTCTCTCAAGCTCATCACTTTCAAAACCATATAGAAAAATTGTACGTGCTTCATTGTCTCTCATCTGTTTAAAGAGAAGTACCGAATCATTGAAAAGATGTACGGGTGTTTCACTACTCGGGAAACGAGATATTTGTAAGGATTTCTCCGCCCGATCAGAGTAGGGTTATAGTGAAAGGGAAAGTTCCTAAGGCGGGGCCTTGGGCAGTGGACTAAGCAGAAAGTGTCGAACCACTCTAAATCAACCGTGTCACAGTTTGCATTTCTTTATCTCTTTACTTTATTGTATTGCTTATATATTTGTGTTACGATTGATTTAATTTAACTTGTGCTTAAATTGTTTTATCATTTGAATATTGGGAAAATAGATTTAGCTCTCTCGAACCCAAAAGCAATAAGGTTTAGTTTCCGGACCAAAAACACTTGTCAAAAACTCTCTAGACTAAACTATTCCTTTGTTTTAGTCCCTAAAATACATTAACAAGTATGTCATTCTAATAATGCCTTTTTAGTTAAACTACCATATTTACCATTTAAACTACTATATATATCGTATAAAGTTCTACATTTATACAGAATCTACTATATTTATGTTAGGAAATTGGTAAGATAAATATAGTAGTGTTACCAGTAGATGTAGTAGTTTTGCAAGCAGATGTAACAATTTTAGGTTAAATGTAATATTTCGATATATAATGCTTTCAACATAAATGTAGCAATTTATAACATAAATGTAGCAATTTATCACATAAATGTAGTACTTTATGAGATATAATAGTAATTTAAACGGTAAATATAGTAGTTTATCTAAAAGGGCAGTATTGAAATAACATATTAGTCAATGTACTTTAGGGATTAAAACAAAGAAAAATTTTAATTTAGGGGGTTTTTGACAACCATTTTTTGGCCAGGGAATAAACCCTGTTGCTTTTGGATTCTAGGGAGCTAAACCATTTTTCCCTTGAATATTTAGCTATGTGTTAAAGTTAGAAATTAATTTTTGAAAACCCTATTCACCCCGTGAAGTTATAAAATGATAGGTGACTTCACAATCTGTCTACTAATTTTGTGCAGTTAGAGCATATCCAACAGCCAGAAAACACAAACATAAGCAACCACACAAATTGAAAATAGCAACAAACTAATGGGTTTTGCTAGATTGCAGTTCCCTAAAAATTTGAGCAAATGTTACCAAATAACAGTGGACACACTAATCACAATCAAATGGGAAGATAATCAATCGTGGGTTTATATAGTTTCTAGCTCTGAATCCAAAAATCACATAAAAATCAAAACTTTTTTATTTGGGCATCCATAAAAATATCAAAGGTAAAAGAGAGTCAAGAGTGAGTTTAAGACTTTACCTCACAGTTCTAACCATCTCATCATCAACTCTCCTCTTGGATCCAAACATCTTTGCAGCATCCATCTAAGAATTTCTCACAAGAATCTACGCCCCTCTCCAATCGGATTGGGAACCATGCTATTTTCCTCCTTACTATTATAGTGCTCTGAGAGTATCATGACCGTACATCACATGTGCAAAACACATGAAAAACACCAACACCAAACCCTCATGTTTTACACTGTTTGGCAGCCGATCACGGCCGTTGATTTTAAGATCAAAAAATTCTGAACTGTTGATCTTAACAGCAGGAGATGAAAATAGCAGTACTCCGGATCCTCTCCAATCCTCTCATGGCTCAAACTACAGTAAAACCTCCGTATAGGAATACTCTATATAGGAATAACCTCCCTATAGTGATAAAAAGTCCCGGTCCCGACTCGGGACCAGTTATAAATAAGAATAACCTCCACAGTGTGATATTCCATACTTTTTCCAAGTCCCGCCTGTACTAATTTACCTCTATATAGTAATAAATTGGCATTAAATTTTAAATAATTTTTTATATATATAAAAAATACATAAAATTACTTGGCTATTACAATTGAACTTAAGATGACATAAATTACTTAACTACACAATTGAACTTAAGATGACATAAAGTACTTTGACTTGTTAATAAGTTTGAAGGTCTATATGAATTTTGAAGGTCTAAGAATTTTGACTTGTTAATAAGTTTGAAGGTCTATATGAATTTTGAAGGTCTAAGAATTTTGACTACTATTTTTTCAAAAAAAAATCTAATTTTTATATATAAAACTCTACTTAAGAATAACCCCCCTATAGTAATATTTTTCCCCGGTCCCAAGGATATTACTGTATAGAGGTTTTACTGTAATTGAAGAAAGAAATAAAGGACACCAACCAATTAATGAAAGTAAAAGAAGGAAATTTGTTTGGATGAGCACCTTATAAATTCCTTCCAAACCTCAATCATTTTCCAAGAATCTAGCTCGGTTAATTATTACATTTCTGTTCCAAAATTCATAACCTGACAACTTCCATAGATGATTGATAATTTATAGCTGGTTCTCCCCCCTATATTTCTGTATTTCACCCATATGACTTTAAAATTCTATATTTCACTCTCCAAATTTCTCCCCAAAGTTTTATAACGAAATATTGTTTAACATCCATTAAAGTCTATTGTAATGACCAAATTGCCTTCAAATCTTCAACCTCAAGTAGAGAATACTAATGGGTTAGGGTGTTTCAATCTCTCTAATCATATTCTAATAAAAAAGCCTACTTGAAAACCAACATGCAAACATATAGAAGATGAACTAAACATTCCAAGAAAGCAAAAGGTCTAGATTTCAGAATTTGGGGATTAATGCTACAATGATTTTTCTTTTAGAAAGTGGCTGTCAAAAAGAGAAAAAAAACATATACACTAAATCATTCTAACATAGCAAAAGAGCCTTCAACTTCTATTTTGGTTTCTCTAACACCAAAAAAATGGTTCTGAGCTGAGATTTATAGGCTCTAGGAGGCTGTCCATCCTTCATTCGTAATGGTGCACAGAAGAGAATGAACTTCATGTTTCTCTCATCAAGCTATAAAATATGTGAACGCGAGAAGAAGAGCTGTAGAGCATTTGAACAAGAGGAGAAACACTTTCAGTAATATTTTCCTGTTCAAGACAATCGCAAGCCCGCACAGAGAAGATGCCAAAACATAAAGACGTGCAATTTCAAGAAGTTTACATATTTCATCCCTGATCATTTTGCTCATCTTTCAGCGCTTGCAGGCTATTGTAAAGATGCTCAAATCACATATCATCCAACTACACCTAGCAAATCCTTGAGCAATTTAGCAATGCCAGAAAAATTCTAGCACAGGTTACAGATGAAAGGAGACAAAGGAGTTCCTGATACACGAAGCTCACCGAAATGCAGGTGTTTATTCCACTATCCGTCTTCTATTATAGCAGCAGGAAACTTACAACTTTATTTGAACCAAGAGTTCAGCAACGCCTCTATGATGGTAATTGCAATTTATTTCCCCTTCACATTACTGATTACATTGGGGGGGTGGGGGGGGCATTCTATACAGCTTATAGCAATCGATGAAAAGACATCACAAAAAAGAATTTTTTTATTGATTTGGTTCATCTTCCTTTTTCTGATAAGCTTCCTCATCAGACATTACTTTGCGTGGCGTTCTCTTCTTCTGCCGATACTTAGCATAAGAATACCAAATGCCACCAGCTGTGTTCACGACCAATCCAGTCACATTGAGAGCATGTACTTGAACACCGCCCAATAATACAAATCCGAGTGTCTGAATAAAAACAGATGAAAGAAGCGTTGGAAAAAATTAACGGGTAAGAAAACATTAAGGGACTAACTTGCAATTGTTAATATGAGGGATATACAATACACAACACTACACTCACAGTTGAGCCAACCCCTTTGAGAACTCCGACGATGGTGGTTGTTAGAGCAGAGTTGACGACAGTACATAAGAACATTGTGAAGTTAAGAACGATGGCCATCACCAATGAAAGAATAAGAATGACAAAGAATGTTGAGGAATTTGCCTGCAATGCAAGAGAAAGGATATGGTTATCTATAGGATGAGCTACTGTAGTATGTTATATCTACACTCTTTTAAGTTTAATATAAAAACGATTAGCTTGGCTGCTTGAGGGCATCCAAAATGTGACCAGCACTAATGGTTATCTGCAGTGATTATTAAAAAATAACTTCCCAAGGTTCCGTGCATATAGATCGTTTAGATGCAAAAGGAAAAGGCTTTCCCCACATGATAAACAGTAATAAAAAAATAAGTGGCCCAGAACTCAAAGTTTGGTCCAAATGGGGACAAAAATAAAAATATAAAATGACTGGAGTTTAGAGACTGCGAATAGAAACCAAGACGGGTGCTTTTTCATTATTATAACATAATACCTGGTAAGTCTATAATTTAAAATTTCAAGAATAGAACTCAAGTAGAAGGATGAATCACAAAGGTACCAGCACCGACCTTTGCAACTAAAAAAGCCAGAGACTGAGGAAATTCCCCAGTCGCTATAATGATGAAGAGCAAAAAGGGAAGCGACAATAAACTGTTGTAGAACATTAGCTCAACTGATGAGAGCCCATCGTCTGCACCTGATTTCTCCACCAGTACCAGATACATTGTCTACATGTGCAACATAATATCAGTTTCATAGTAAAAGCATAACAGCATAATAAAAAGCAAACAGCTTAATCAGATTCTAAGCATGTAATTCCAAAAGCCACATGTAATGTAGAAAACCTGGAAGAAGACAGAAGTAAGGGCCATTGAGTACCCAAAGAGGTCAAAAGAAAAATCCCCAGTTGCCGCAATAATGCAACCCACAGCAATAAAAACAACTGAAAGTGCTACCTGAAAGGAGATGAATACAGTATTGAATAAGAAATGAGATACTCGACGTAAGAGTTGTGCGATGGAAGAAAGCTACTGTCCTGCATTTGACAGTCACTGACCACCTAATATTTCAAAAGAACCTAGGTCTCACAACCAAGGAGATATATTATGTCCATTGTGGACAAGAAATGCCGGATTCTAATATATACATAAATGCAAGATTTATATATACGGCAGAGACAATAAATGACACAATAGCAAAAAGGTCAACATGAAACTGAAATGTTTTCAATGGGCTGAACCAACATTTTTCTGATTCAAGGGTAGCCTGAGAATGGAGTTGCGATCTATCTAGTCCAGGCACATGTTAAAGTCTTTTGTTGTACAAACATAATGTTTAAGTGCCGAAAGCCAAAAATGACAAAATAAATAAACTAAATACATACACATAAATATTCAGTGACATCCATGTTTCACAGTAAATGCTCTTTTCTAGTTAAGAAGTTGAGCACCAACACAGCAATGATAACTAGATGATAACTATGATGCTGAGTATGCATACCAGCCAACTTAATGTTGACCATTTTTTTTTGGGACTAAGACAAAAGAAAATGCCCCCATGTTTCATTAAATGAAGAATTTAACAAAAGTAGTATAAGGTAAATATTGTTGAGCATTTTGTCTAGGCTTTAAGCAGTATTAATAACCATGGCATCGTGTTCTAATACAACAAAATGTTTCTCCATGTGTTACATTATACCGATGTACTACATAAAAGTAGAGTAACAACAGTAATTTAATGATAAATTAAATGCTTGATATCCCCTTTTATTTACAAGCAGCATGCTTACCTGTAACGGTGGCTTGCTTTTTCCAGAAAAATATCCAGCCACCAAGACAGCAAGCGGTGTAAGCCTCTTCAGTGCAATGTACATTGGAATGTTCACTCCTTTCAAGCTTGCCAATGCAAATGCTACATTTGCATTGTAAAACACAGAAACTGGGAGAAGTTTCTTAGCAGTTGCCATGTTTGTATCTTTGAATTTTGTGTACCCCATGACCCGGCCAACGTGTATGAGCAGAGTTGTTGCCAATTGCTGTAAAACAGTGAAAAGAGTCCAACAATAACATCAAATTAAAGCAAAGGTGACAAACTAAATGACTCTTAAAGACAATTGGTACCTGTAATGTGAGAAGAGTCATGGAGTAAGAATACTGCATGAGAATAGCCTTATTAATGAAAACCATAGCCATGGAAGCAGCTCCATAGGAGAAAGCTGCAAATAAACTACAATTTGATGACGGTCAATAGTTATTTCTTGGCTTAAACAGTGTTCTATTTCATAAAGGAATGCCTAATATCCGTACCCAAGCATGATATAAGAAAGTAATGCTAATATGGCTTCCTGTTTTATCTCATAGACTGATTTTTCATAGACGACCTTAAGGCAATAAGAACATTAATTTATAGAATGACATGTTTGGAAAAGGGACTCGATGACAATCAGAACAAAGAAAATTTGGGACAAATACACCTAGAACAGAAGGCAATGAACACTGCATTCCAAGAACCAGGCTACCTCCTACAGGATACTAAAAATATCAAGAAGTCCCCACCAACTAAAAATAAACCATATCATCCTGCAATGGACCTTTGATAATAGATCTAATATCCTAAAGGGGTTTGAGGATAAACTAAAGGATATACCAGTCCCTGACACCAGTGTTGGACCCAGGAATTTATGTCAGAATGCACACCATTAACACAACCAAGTGGATACACCAGCAAGGCAGCAAGATCACAAATTCTAGTGCAATAATATTTAAACTTTAACATTCGAGAAAAAAGATTGCAGTTAGAAGAAAACAATTATGAATGAAATTACATACAGCGCTTTAGTTGCACATGTTTTCGCTACCAAATAACAAATGAGAATCATTTGTTGCTTACACAAGTGAGCTCTACGAGAGCTCAAAAATTTTGAAAAAGATTAAATTTCGATCATTTAGTATATTGTTTGAAAGATGGTGATTTGTTATTATTTATTGGAAGTTACGTATCTTGCTCTTTTCAGGGAGTGAATAAGCGGCAATGAGTTGCAACAATTTTTAACCCAAATAACACAAGAAAACTATAGAAAATTTAAATTGTTATTGAAGTGTTAAATCAGTGTACCGAATGAACTTTCCATTCAATACACAAAAATCAATAAGACAATATGGGGGTTGTCCAATTTGCTCATTTTCCGTTATATTTTACAATGGCAATTACAGTTCTGTCTAGTTTCTATCCGGAACAAGCAATATTTGTATATAATTAAAATTTTCACCGTAACTCGATAAATTTTAAGAATTTTTTCGTTGATGTATTTATTTAGAGAAAGCAAAACCTTCTAGGCAATGCACACAAAGAAAAAAGGAAAGAAAATTATCATTGCTTTAAAAATAAAATACAAAAGGAGTAACAAAGCAAGGGCTTGAGCCTACCTCTTGGTTCAAAAAACATTTTAGTATGCCCTTAGAACCAATAGGACATTATGCAGATTTTATTTGTTTAGAACTTTATTAACTTATTTATAGAATTTACTACCATTTACTCCTAATCCTTATGCATAGAAAATCGTCGATCTAGTGGGGGCACATGCCCCCGCATCCTTGGCTAAAGGTCTGACACCGCCTGACACCAACACTTAATGAAGTAACAACCAGCCGTTCCTCAAACAATCATGACAGTCAAAGTTCTCCTTTCATTAAATTGATTGAACTGTCGGAATGTTTTCTAAATATAGATCAACCGACTTGAAATTGACATAAATTGCTTCTGTATGAAAGTGAATAAGCTGATACTTCCCTGCAATTCTAGCATGCTCGTGGAATTTACTTCAACGTAATTATTGTATTCTGAATTACTCAATTAAGGGAGAGCTGAACCAAATACTTGGAGATGAACTACTTTCTTATTCTAATTCGAGCTTTGTTGATTAACATAAGAGTGCTTAATTCTTGCATGGCCGACCCCCGCCCCCGGCTGCATGCATGCAAAATCTCTTCAGCTTCATCTCCCATAAACCATTGTTGCTGTTGTTGTTTTCTGTCAAAAAATTGTCTTTTCCTACCCTAGATGTATAATCGAACCGAATACAAAATCAAGAAATCGTAATCGAGATTACCTCAAAAAGGGGCTCGGATCCGCTTCGCCGCCGCCTTGCATCGCGTATCGAATCTCCGATCGCCAAACCCCAGCAAATGAAAATCGAGGAGGGATTCGATCTCAGAAGCAGCAGCGGATCTTAATTACATCGCCAGACTCGAGGAATTAAAAGGTAGAGATCTCGAGATTTGGAAACTAAACAAATGATTAGGGTTAGGATCGGAAATGAGAAAAAATAAAGAGGGGACTGAGAAATGGAGGAAAGAGCGTGTGAGGAATTGGGATTTGGAACCTTGTTATTTTCCTCCCCTGGTCCTTTTTTGGTGCTGTGGCAATATCCTAACCGTACATCATACGTCACATCCTGTTTTATCCTGTTTTACTCATGCCAACGTCAAACCCTTACTGTTTTACACTATTTGACAGCCGATCGTGACCGTTGATTTTAAGATCAAAAATTTTTGAACCGTTGATCTTAATATCAGGAAATAGCTGGGAGCGAAAATATCAGGGGCTCCGGATCCGAGGAACGGAGGAAATAAGGGGCCTGAATTTGACGTGCCGTGGCAATAAGATTGAGCGAAGACAATAAATAAATTAAAGGAAAATTAACAGATTTTTAGGGAGATCTTCGCTTTGCTGTGGAAAATACTGATTGACACTTGCTTTTGAGTGGGTTTGTTCCTTGGGTGCAAGATTATAAGAGGTTAGAAACTTATACAATATATTTCTTTGGGATGAAAATAAAATAAAGTGTTTATTGCACAAAAGCCCGTTCTAGTTCAACATAGCTTCTGCTATCAAGATCCTTGAAAACACCGGACTTCAACTTTCTACTCTCTATATCGAGCTATCTGATGATCACATAAAAAAAACAATGACACGTGTAAGTGTAAAATAGAAGGATGCAGTGATAGCGGCTATGTTCTTTATGTAAAATGATGCCCGCTTTACGAACAAATGTTCCGGATTGACTTTTGGTTAAAACTTGACTGTTATTTTTGGTTGTGCATCGATCTATTTGTTATGACATTGCAAGGTTGATGTTCAAGTATACAAGAGACTGGTTATTTAGAATGATTGTATTTTGTACTTAGTTTACACAAGAGGGAGGGAGGGTGGGTGGGAGCGGAATTGGTAATGTCATAACAAATTTTGGAGTCTATATTATAGTATTTTGTACTTAGTTTACACAAGCAGGATCTTTACGTTATTTAGAATTATAGATAGCTTGATATGACAGTATTGATTTATAGATTTTTCTCGTTTTTTTATATTTACGTTAAAAATAAGACCACTAATTGGTAAATGATCTACATTTTTGGAGTCTATATTATAAGAGCAGGATCTTTATCATATTTGTTTGTACTTTTTCGATGCCTTGTTTGGGAACAAGGTTTTCGAAACTGAATGCCAAAGATGAATCGAGGCCCACGAACCAGTAGCAAGGTTGTAACGGGCGAGACCTACCCATAAGCAACAAAAACGCCTACACCTCAAGGCCCACACAAACCTTAAGAGAAAGGGAGCCCAATCCAAGGGCTCTTACCAGCAAAATTGGCCCTCTATTTCTCAATGGGTAAGGTGGCGAGAATCTCCTGACAGTCTCAGCAATGACCAACTATCATCAACACTAGTTATATAAACAAGGGGCTAAACCAATAGAGACATGCTCTCAGGATCCACAATAAACCTTAATACTCATCTTTAGCCGTGTCACTGATTTGAGCATCAGATCGGACGAAGCCGGAGAGAGCTCTGACGCGGTCTTTTTGCAGATACTAGAGTATCACCGGTGCAATGCTTGGTTTGAAACAATGGACTTTAAAAACTTTATTTTGGCTGCCAAACGAATCTTGGTTACGATGCTTGAATTTTAGCCTCGAAGCCTCGATTTCGGAAACCGAAAGCCGTCGCCAAATAAGGCCTTAAGGATTAAGTCCAAGACATTGTAAAGACCTCGTTGGATAAATAATAAGAGGATTTGAGGCTTGCAAACCCGATCGACCCCGGGATGCACAGTGGCCATGGGTCTCGGGCACTGCAGACCGTGCAGTTCCCTTATAGCCGAATAATAATGAAAGAACGTTTATCATACTCATAATTTTTGCATCAAAAAAAATTAAAAAATCCAATGCCATCCCAACAAGACAAAAGATAAGACCCAAAGCTACCGAAAGCATGTGAGCGTCGCACTGGCTTATATTCCCTCCGTCCCTTTTTATCTGATATTTTGGAGAGAAAAAAGTGTCCCGTTTTTTGGAATAGCGAGAATATCATTAATGATAAAAATATCAATAAATGATACAATACAAAAACAGCTTTGAAAATTAATTACCAATATTAAAAAGTGATAATTCTTTAATTGAGAGTAGAAATTGTATGAATTTTTTAGTAGTGATGCGGCGGTAAATTAATTATTGATATTGAGAAAGCGATAATATTTTTTTTAGCCGGACTGCATTCATGTAAAACGACAAGCAAAAAAGGGAGTATCTAAGTCATGTGGAAAATTGAACACTTTCTCATAATTTAGCAGAATCCATGCACGCTTTCTCATGAAAACGCAATCGGATAGCTTAAAAAAGCAAGCAAGCGCGCATCTCTCTCTCTCAATCTTCTCATCCAAAACAACGACCGGCATTTGTTACTCATTCTGATGATGCTCAATAACGATAATTCTTTAGATTGTGACACGTGACGGATGACATGTCACATGCGTAAGCCAGTTAAGCCCCTGAGGGCCACGGAGGGGAAACCAGTGTGCTACAGTAGGGGCTTCTCTTAAATCATGTCTCCGAGGTTGCACCCCACTCCTTGTCCCCGAGCACCTCAGCAGCCAAGCCAAGTGTCCCTTTGCTCTACTCCGAGCTATCACAGGCCCGAGGCTCCTCGGCCCTCCCGGCTCGTCTCCGGCTACCGCAAAACCAAGATACCTCGGCTCTCCCGTTCGTCCGCGAGCTCTTCCGCCGAGGTCATCTTCCTCAGTCTCATTGACCGACCAACGGCACCGCTCACAGACGTAACCGCCATCCCGCGAATCTCACCATACGCGAGATCTCCGCCGGCCACATCCCACGTTCCACGCCACCACGATCCTCCATCAACGAGCTTGTCTCGCCATTAATAGGAGGTCCCGCTCATCACGCGGACGTGACGTCGGGAGCGTAATGGCAGGCGTGATTTTCATGCCTGCTGCACTTGCTGCCACCACTACTTAAACCCCTCTCTCAGACGATCGAGGTAAGCCATTTTTACTCCACTAAGCCGTTATTCTGCTCGGATCTCTAAACTAACTTGATCGTTGGAGGGTACTCGGTGGTACAACCACACCGGGAGTTCCTTGCAGGTAGCTCGGCAACCACAACCTCAACCCATTGAGATCCACACGCTTCAGGATCGACAGCCTCCAGATCCAATCTCAGCCATCCATCGCAACCATCAACAGATCAATGGGAAGCAACATCTGAAGGAGATCTCAGCCTCCATCACACTCCCATTCTCGAACCCTCACGATCCAAAATTGGTCCTCTCATCGTTAGAGATTCGAGCTTTTTGCTAGGGTCTCGTTGATGGCGGACAAAGACAGAGAGCTGTACTTGGGCCACGAGAGCGACGCCGATGTCGAGGAAGATAGAAGAGGCAGCGATGTCGACGATGAAGAGATCGAGGAGGCTTCGCAGCCGTTTCACTCTCGCCAATGGCCGCAGAGTTATAAGTGAGCGTTTCTTTTCTCTTTATTTTTCTATTCTATTTCAAATAGTGGAGCTTGGTAGAGTTTTTGGACAAATTGGAACCATCAATTGCCTAACTTTGTAAGACATGTGCAAAACTTTAACAAAGAAGAAAAATTGTCACTTTCATGGTGTTATATCAACGGTTTTAGAAAGTTGTAACGGGGGATTTATTTCGCCGCTGCCATGTGATATGACGGGAAAAGGGCAATCCACATATTGAATTATACAACATACACAAGCAACACGAGGCCTCCCAAGTAAAATAAAATAGGCTTAAATCCACAAAACTGTCAAATAGTTTGTAACTAACTGCTAAATATTTTTAAAATTACGAATAACTATCAAACTTAACCGTCAACGCGCAACGGTGTTAAGTTGTATGTGAAGTGACCATTTTACTCTTTTAATTAATTAAATTAATTAATTTAGATAACTGCTAAATATTTTATAAATAATTCTTAATCAATTAATATGCTTAATTTAGATAAATGTTAATTATTTTACAAATAATTCTTAATCAATTAACATGCTCACCGGCCGATGGAGGCGGTGGTCGATGGTGGCTACCGATGGAGGCTTCGGTCGACGGAAGTGGCCGATGGAGGAGGAGGCCGATGGTGGTCCACAGTGGTTAGGGTTAGAACTAGGGTTAGGGTTTTAATTAGCAAATGCTAGAAGAAGGAGAAGAAGGAGATGATGATGGTTGATGGTGTTGACGAAGTGGTGGGGAGATCACCGGTAGCAAGGCAGCTAGGAGGCGTTGGTGGCAAAGGAGAAGAGCGGGTGGCGAGAGGTTGGGGTTAGAGCTACGAATTAATTTAGGGAAGAAGAAGAAGATAAATAGGATGCTACGATGAGGCTAGGGGGCGACGCCAAGGGAGGTTGTTTGGGAAACGGCGGCGAGGATGGCTATGGGCGGCGGCGACAACTTTGGGGAGGTCAAGATGAAGGCAATGGAAGCAGAGGGAAGCGGTGATGTCGCCTCCTCCCTCGATGCCATCTTCTCCCTTAACCCATCTCTTCGGTAGGTAGCAACGAACGAGCCCGCCGGCAGGGGAGTGGGGCACTAGTTAGGGTTAGGCTTCAGGCGAGGATTAGGGCTAGGCAATGAGAAAGAAGGATATTTTGGGGGGGGGAAATAAAGTTTTAATGACGTGGCAAATATGCTGATGTGCCGCAGACGTGGCATTAACGGTGCTGACATGGTACCGTTAAGTTTTGTAGTTATTCATGGTTTTGAAAGGATTTGGTAGTTAGTAGCCAAACAGTGAAACTATTTGGTAGTTTTGTGGATTTAAGCCAATAAAATAAGAAACGTTATACAATATAAAATGCAAGTTAGGGATATATAATAATCATCTCCAAAGAAAGAAAATCCGCCCACAAAAAATGAGAAGAAAAAAACCACAAATTCGATTTAGCAATAAGCTTCCTTTATCATTTGTACATATGAAACAGGGATACCATAGTGAAGAACAACAAAAGCAGATTGATCGACATGAAAAACTCTGGCATTTCTTGCTGGCAATGAAAGGTGTAATGGATCTATGTTATAAATAAAAAAAATTCTTTTAATAATCATCATATGATCTTATCGGGGTGAAGACTCCACTTCTTATAATATAAGGACTAATTCTTTGTAGCAAGATATGGAGAGAAGATATGAGAACCAGTATTAATTAATTTTTCTCTCAAGCAAATCTGTCTGTTCGTAGTACCAATTGTTGGTTATACAAATCAAATCTTCATATATCTCAAACCGATTTTGAGATCAATCTTCCAATCATAACATATTTAAAAAAATCCAACCATTAGATATTATAATCTTTTATCATATAAAAGATATTGGATTACTAAAAGTTATTAGGTCTAACCCAATAAACCGTAACCCAGTAAGATATCATGAATCAATTAATTTAACAATTTGAACCAATTAAAATAGTTTGCTACAAAACAAAGTCATCATCAGGTTAGGATGAATTAAGGCCCAATCAGTTATTTGGTCTGACCCATCTCATGATCGAATCAACGAACCAATAACTAATAAGGTTTAATTAATACAGATTAAATCAACTCCCAATATGTAGCTGTAATTATCCTTCCACATTCTAACACTCGATATTGACATTTGAGATAAATGGTCATTGTCCAACCCATATTCAATGTCTAACCTTATATTAGACATTAGGAACAATTGGACTCTTGCAAATCTAATTTGTAATTATATCCAGCCAAGAATTTGTACAAGCCCAATTAACCAATTATCTACTAACGAGTGTTCATCTAAACTTGATTAGTGGATTTTTTTTATTATGAACCCATAAGGTCTTGATAATGTTTAACTTCGTCTAGCTCGCCACTTTAGCAGTTTGATAATTCCACTGCCTAGCGTTAATCAAAGTGCATCATTCATCACGGTACCTACCATAGATCTGTCATGTCAGAAGATAAAATACATTACATATAAAACTTATCTTTTCTTGACCGTGCCACTATTTCATATAACAAGATTTCATGATCAGTCTGTGAATGCGTTCTTAACGCATCCAATATATCAGCTCATGATCTCATCTTGTATCGTGAGATCATGGTAGTGTTATAACCCGCTGCATACATATAGCAACTAAGCTTAATTTCAGTCATGACAATATTTAAGGCGCAGGGATATCAAATATTGATATCCTGTTAATTCATCTTAATGATTGACTGATATTTATACAATGTATTCTACAGATCTTGATATCTCAATATCTAATTTATTATCTTATAATTAATTCAATAAATAAAACCTATTACCGTGCACAATGAATAAAACAACTTTTATTGCTGACCAAAATAACATACAGTTTTACTATCATGGGTATATTTGGACATAAAACCATTATTTCTTTCAATTCGAAGTTCCAACACACCAACATAATCCAACACACCAACATAAAACCATTATTTCTTTCAATTCAGCCTTATTGGTCATCATAATACATAGAGGTTACTTGCTGAGAGATCTTGAGGGTCATTCGTGAGCTAATATGTACATTTTTGCATCAATGGTTTCTCATTCTAGTCAGCTATATGAATATTTCTACAACAGATCTCTCAGTATTTGTGTATGGAACCAGATCAAGTTTTGGTTAAATGGCATCGGTACATCTTGATTGGCTTATATTGGTTCTGGTCACCCGACTCCTTACCTGATGCATCTGCCTTTTTTCCCCTTTCAGGGAAACCACTGACTCGTACACAATTGCTGCTTCGCCAAGCTTCATGTTCCTTGGACGTACACCAAGCCTCAGATCAAGATCGAGTCTTGACTTCTTCACTCAAAGTGGACAAGACCTAAACCTGAAATCACCTCTTCTATCTGAAAGCATATTAGAGAATCAAGAGTCGGATAAAAACTTGAGAAAGTCTCTACGTTCACAAGAAAAAGAACCGTTCTCTTTCCATGCACAATATACCGGAGAAGGATCGGATATATATCTCACGGATGTAGTGTCACTCAAACTGTTTTTAATGGTAAGGTTATCTTGCGAATAACCATCGTTTTAATTTATTTTTCCATTTTTATTTTCTCAAATCTGCATTTCTTCTATATAATTGAACCAAGAAATAATGAGGGTGGCAAGAACTGTACTCAAGCACAATAAAGCAAATAAACACAGTTTTTTGTTTTCCGCAGTCTGAAAACAAAAAATTTGTCCTTATACATAAGTGATCGCCCGCAATAAAAAAAGATGCAAGTCAATTGGTTGATTTTTTTTTGGGGGCCTGCATATTATAATTTCTTATGGTCGGCGCCACTGCGATGCTGTAATAACCTCTTACAGGTTCAAGAAGTTGGAACTTGGAAGCACAAATCCTACTCATAGCATCTAGCTGGATTTGAGATATTAATTATCTTAAAAATGAAAAATGTTACAAGGTCTTGTTTGACTGGTAGAATTTCTTTGTGGTATTAGAAATTTGTACTTGAATTATATCTTATCCATTTGTTGTGGAACAGGAATCAATGTATAGGCCGGGGTTGGTATTCTTTCGACGCCTTTCACAATTAACGAGGCTGGCTGGACTAGTTTGGTACTCTTGGTTCTTTTTGCTGCTATTTGCTGCTATACAGGGATTCTTTTGAGATACTGTTTTGAGAGCAAAGAAGGCATTTTGACCTACCCGGTTATCGGAGAAGCTGCATTTGGGAGATTTGGTCGCTTGTTCATATCCGAGTGAATATTGTTTAAGCATTCTGAAAGAAATAATTATTTAAAGAGAAGTGCTTTGCGATAGTTGGTGGTGGCAGAACTCATGGAATGAACTTAATTCATGTTATCTAGTGCTGAGGAAATTTCCTATAATATAGTTTCTATAAATCAACTCTATTTCGAACTAATCTACTAAGTTCTTAGCACATACTTTGATTTCAAACAAAGTCTAATGGAATTACCTTAATGATACAGGTTGTATTGTACACAGAGTTATACGTAAGTGATGCTTGGTTCCTGATCCTGGGGGTTTAATTCTCCTATTTGTTGGCTGCTCTATGAACCTTCACAAATTCACATATTTAATTCATGAATGCAGTCATATTGGGTGGAATTGATTATATTAGAAGGTGATAATCTTACAAAGTTATTTCCTGGAGCTGGCATTGATTTGGGCGGTGATTGATGTAGAATTATGCGTTCTACCTTGTCCAATTTGTTCTACTTACCGCAATCAAGACGGTGTCACTTTGCAGCTAGCCGGTTGAGTACGGGTTGATCCACAGGAAGATGGTAGTATGTCTGTTCGTGTTTTAGGCGAGTCAATGAGGAATGTATATGTGTATGTTCAAATATATCATAAATGTTTGCATGTACATTCAAGTAAGCTTGTTAGGGTTAAGGTTGGTTAGTAGAGTTAGAATTAATCTTGTACTTGTCTTTTGCCATTCTTAAAAAGATATTGGGATAATCGAAGGTAGCGGAGATTAGGAGGATATAGGAATGGGATTTACGAGTTTAAGTAAGCTTTCCAATGCTAAATCCATTTCTAGTGCCCCTTGTCCGTCCGCTAAATGCGTTTATTTCTAACCTTAGACCAAACACCCGCAACCATGTATCCAATTAAGTCACAAATATATGTCACGTTGTAGTACGCTTAAAGGACTTCTTGGCTAAGGTCGCGGCTATATGTCACGTATAGCGCGCCTAAGGAAGAGGGTTGCGTTTGTTTGGTCGAGATTCGTTTTAGAATGTTTGGCGAAAAGAAACTCAAGGGATTTTTCCGTCTCTCATACTAACCTTTCTTAGCCCCTAACAAGTATAGAATTTATTCACACATGAAAATAAAAAGAAAACAAAGAAAAGAAATAAATAAAGAAAGAAAAAATACGGTTTTACAAGCTAACTACTTGGGCCCTCACCTAAGTAAGGAACTCCGTCGAGTATCATGACTTGAAAATAATACGGATAAGAAGAGAAGGAAAATAAAACAAGTAAAGAAATATCAACAACTACTTAACAACAAGAAACAAAATTACACTTAGAAATTAAAAATTACAATACAAGAATTAAAAGATACAAGTTAAATAAAAACTCTCATCTTCATTAATTTTCCACTCAAGAGCTCTCACTATATTTTAATGGAGAATAGATGAAGAGGAAGAAGAAGATACAAACTAACGTACACTAAAATATAACTAAAAAGAAGCATCCTTACAATGGCTCAAAACTGGAGTATATATAGGCAGAGAGCTGAAACCTTGGACCCATATTCTGAGCCCAAATGAAGTTACAAATTTACCCCTAAAAACCGATCCCGTATTGAATCAACTCGGCCGCGGAACCGTCGCATAAGTGGTCAATTGGCCGCGGTTCCGTGGCCATTTGTGGGAATTAATTTGTCGTATTTTCCATGGTTTCTTATTTTGCTACCTTCTGTTGTTCTGCATGTCCCAAATTGCAAATTGCTTCCAGAATTTATTCAGATTTGCAACAGTCCAAAATGGTTTCACTTTTAATTCATATGAGATTTATCTCCTTCGAGCTCCGTACACCCATTGAATCTTGTGCTGCCCCTCTCGTGCTCTGTGCTTGTGCGAGACATGAATGACCACTATCTTTTGTCTTGTCTCATGAACTGGTAAGCGCACTGGACGGATGCGGATGGCCGGAACCCGGATTTTATCCGTCGGTGACGGATGTTATGGATTTTTGCGTAAATTTAGAGATTTTGTATGATTTGCGTCATTTTGGATTAGGAATCTGTAACCTGTAAATATGTAGCAAATACGGATCAAAAACACTTGCCTATAAACAAACGAGCAGAAAAATGGACGGTATTAAATGCAATATTCTGGTACGAACAAATACCCCCAAACTTAACTTTTGCTCGTCCCGAGCAAAACCAATAATTCACAAAAAGTCCTAATCTCACTTTCGCAGGGAACGCGATTGCACTGAACTCATGCAACAAGCCGTTAAACCTCTAGGTGTCTCTAGTAGGAGGAGTGTTGTCTCCTGAGCATTTTCAGCAGATACTACCCACAAAATCCCGTCAAACTAGTTTCGCAAGTTAACGTCGACTCTACTCCTACAGTTTAGTATCTAACTTAGAAATTCTATCATTCTAAATTAGAAATATCCAACCCTTATGTTTCACATCTCCTATTTATTCAACCCCAGATCCTACACGTTTTACAGTTTAGAAAGATCTCGGTTTCTCTTGAGTTTTCCTTCTAAAGCGCAGTCTCAAATCCTGAATTTTTATCAACTTTACGGAAAACATAAGTCTTATTATTTATTTCTATTTTGCCTTCAAATATCGACCGAATACCCCTACGTGTGTGTAAAATTTTTCATCTCTACACTTAAGAATTCAATTCAAGGTATAGTACCCTTGCCCTAATACCTAATACTACTTCTTTTCATTAATGATGGCTGGTTTTGCTCACACACCTTTTATGCGATTATTAATGCTTCTTGAGACACTAAATAGTCAATTACTGAATGTATGAGTTTAAAGCGAAAATAACAGTTTCCAGGTCTTGTAATTTATTTCTTTTTTTTCTTTTTCTTTATTTTTCTTTTTCAAGATCGGATATATTTTCAATAATACTCTTTTGGTGGTTAGCTTTAAATACCGTTTTTTTCATACTAGGTTTTCAGGCAAGAGTGTTTCTAGGAATTCTCTACTATCCCAAGTTTCAAGGCGCGTGTATGTGCAAATTGTAGGGTATATACTTTCTAAATTTGGACTCAAGAATAGAAACTATTTTTCAGATTTATCTTTCAGTAAAACTTCAATACTTTCCCTTCATCTTGACTTAACTTAAGAACTGAATTCAAGATTACCTACTTCTATAAAAAAAACTGTAAGAATGTATAATTACTAAGGTTAAACAGAATGAGCGTTAATTTTAGGGTTTTCAATTCCTAAGCCTAGGATTTAGTTATTTCTAACGTATTAACTTAACTTTCGGAAAAAATCTAAGTTATCCCATTAGCTAACTTGACGACAAAATTTTTATATTTTTATAAAAAATTTCGATTTTTGTGGGTTTTTTTAAATAAGTATGCAAATGCAAAATATACACATGAATGCGAAGGAAGAAAGCTTACCGACCACACCCCCAAATTTAAAATTGATTGTGCCCTCACTGTCAGCTACACCAAGAGGGTCAAAATTTTCGGCCCTCCCCTGTTTTTTTTTGGTTTTATTTATATATAAAAAAGAAAAAAGTAAACCAAAAATATATACACAAAAAAATCCCCCAAACTTAAGTGAAACAGTGTTTCCACTGTTTAAGCGCTAAGTTCAGAGTTAGGGGGGAGAGAATAGTATCAATCTATACAAGGCCTTACACAGGCCAAAAGTTAACACCAACCATTCAAAAATTTTATCGTTATAATGTGCAGATTGATGAAAAAATACGGAGAGGAAAGAAATGGAGAATACGCGAGACTGTTTGGGGATAGAAGTGGTATACTGTCTCGGTGGAGGAGAAGAATGGCGGAAAGGAGAAAGAAGTGGAATACGAACTTGAGAGTGGAAATAGAGTGAATAAATTAGTATAATTTGTAATGACCGATGTGAAAAAAGCGATTGTACTAATTTATCAACCCGTAAAGAAATTGGGTCAAATCCCTCAAGATTCGTGAGAAAACATGGGTAGAGCGAACTTGGTGAACCAGACATAAGAAAAGAAGGTGATACGGTGGCTTGCGAAGTGGGAACGATGGAAAGGATGGAGGGAAGTGATCGATGAATGATATCGGTTAAACATTCAGAAGGGTGTACACAGTCAATGAAAGGAATATGATGAATTGGAAAATCCGACTCATCAAGTAAAACTGGTTCATCCTAAAAAATTTCCTCAATATTCTCCTCAAAAATTAACCCATCCATGCATTTATCATTAATATCAAAACGCATATGGAGTTCGGGAAAAACAGCTAATGACCCGGGATGATGTCCGCACGGAAGTGAAAGGTCATAATGAATTGGTGAGAGAAACTCATCCAAAGCTGTGGGTTCATCATCCAAAATATTCCCAGCATCAATATCCCCAATCAAGTGAAAATCAATATTCTCTGACACCTCATTAAAAGCATGGATTTCAATCAATTCAGGTTCTAAGATAGAGGTGTAGAGGTCAAAAGGTTTAGGATTGGTTTCACTTGGAATGGACCCTTCATAATCTGGTAAATCAAACACTACAAAATCGCACAACTCATTAAACGTTCTATCTTCAATTTATGAATCATTCGGGACATTCGATAGACTTTCAAGACCGAAGTTGTGGAATTCAACTTGAAACGGGTAGGTTTGATTTGGAAGGGTGTACTGCTCACTCTCATGACTTAAATCCGCAATCTGTCCTACCGCCTCATCATACATTGGAAAATTTGGAGCTAGTTGGAAACTAGCTGCCGGTTCGTTAGGTTGTATGAGGATGGCCATGGATGCATTCAAATTCATTATTTGTTGGCATGACGCTACCCGAAAATCTTCTAACGACTGTTCCAGACTAGATATGGGTTGTGAAGGGGTTTTAGTAAAAAATTCAAAGTTGTTTGGATACGTGAAGCTTCCAAATGGCTGTTCAGAAGTAATGTCTAGGGAAGGTGTAAAAATCGGGTAGGATTGATAGGAATCGAATGGTTGGACAGGAGTAAGATCAACATTATGATAAGAAGGTGAATAGAATTGTTGATCAAAAGAATTGGAAGTGGTGAAAGGTGAAAGATCGGCTACGTGATTGTTCAATACGTTCAGCAATAGACATAGGTCTTGGAGTTACAACAGCACTCTCAAAAGGGGTATCAACGTACGGAGGTGGTGGAGGTTGAAATGGTTGATACAAAGTAAATTGCGAAGTCCAATTGTTTGTCCTAGATGCGTCTATCCGATCTTTCAAAGAAAGTTTGGGCATGGAAGGATCGTTCAAAGTTCGACCAAACCAAGAACCGTATGAAGTAATGTCTGATTGTGGGTACCAAAGTTCGACAAGAGTTGGTCGTTTTCGGATACCCATGTTATGAAAAGAGTGGAGGGTAGAAGGTGGTTAAATTTTTATAAATTTTTGAATTTTGAATTTTTTTTTTGTTTTTGGAGTTTTTGAAATTGTTTGTTTGGTTTTTGAAAGAATACGGAATTATGAGACTAAACTTTATACAAGCACAATCATAATCACAATATACACAAACAACACCTAGAGTTAGGGTCTTTAAAGTCCAACTAGACCGCTCCTAGACTTCCAAGCGATAAGTTGCAGGATAACCCCCGAATCGCCTCTTCACTGTCAATTATGGCCGGGTAAGCAAAAGTGAGATAAGGAGGGTTCCGCTCACGAATCACCGTGAGACGGGCCTTTTAAAATTACCTCATCACATGTCTAGCCTAAACACCACAATCAAGTTTAGATAAACGACCGATTCCCCGCAACTTTCACTTGTCCTAAATGAGCGCGACAAGTCCTTATAGGTTTGGTCTAGATATTTTTTATTAACTCAAGGTGATACGTATGCATTTGTGATTTGTGGGGTCTTAGAAAGGGTGATGAAATCCCCACCCAATCTTAATGGGTGTTATAGCCCCTTAATAGCCGTATTATTATATGCAAAGCGGTAAACAAACAAAATCTAAAACAACAAAAAAATTATTTGGCGGCGGCGCAATCTGTGCAAAGAAATCTGCATGAAATATAGTTCAGTGGAGTTTAGAGAGGGAACTAGAGTAAAGAGAAGGGGAGTTACAAAAATTGGGCACTGAATCCACAATAGGACCGCAGAACCACCGTGAAACCCTTTCTTTGACCGCGGTTCCGCGGTCAAATTGTTGAGTTGGGGCTTGAAATTTTGGTCACTGCACTTCCCTTGCTCCGTAAACCCTAATAAAAACCTCGGTTTCTTGATTGAATTATTGTACTTGCTCCAGATTGCCTGCACACTTGCACACAAAAAAAATATCAAAAATAAAAAAATGGTTTTTTTAAAATTATTTTATTATATTTATTATATTATATATATATATATAAAATATTAACCCGAATAACAAGAAAGAAAATACGTTACCGTCTCTCCGGCAATGGCGCCATTTGATTGATGTAGAATTATGTGTTCTACCTTGTCCTATTTGTTTTACTTACCGCAATCAAGACGGTGTCACTTTGCAGCTAGCCGGTTGAGCACGGGTCGATCCACAGGAAGATGGTAGTATATCGGTTCGTGTTTTAGACGAGTCAATGAAGAATGTATATATGTATGTTCAAATATATCCTAAGTGTTTGCATGTATATTCAAGTAAGCTTGTTAGGGTTAAGCTTGGTTAGTAGAGTTAGGATTAGTCTTGTACTTGGCTTTTGCCATTCTTAAAACGATATTGGGCTAATCGAAAGTAGCGGGGATTAGGAGGACATATGAATGGGATTTACGAGTTTAAGCAAACTTTCCAACGCTAAATCCATTCCTAGTGCCCCTTATCCGTCCGCTAAATGCGCTTATTTCCAACCCTAGGCCAAACACCCGCAACCATGTATCCAATTAAGTCACAAATACATGTCACGTTGTAGTGCGCTTAAAGGAGTTCTCGGCTTAGGTCGCGGCTATATGTCACGTATAGCGCGCCTAAATGAAGGGGTTGCGTTTGTTTAGTCGAGATTCGTTTTAGAATGTTTGGCGAAGAGAACCATAAGGAATTTTTCCGTCCCTCATACTAACCTTTCTTAGCCCCTAACAAGTATGGAAATTATTCACACATGAAAATGAAAAGAAAACAAAGCAAGAAAGAAACAAAGAAAGAAAGGAAAAATACGGTTTTACAAGCTAACTACTTGGATCCTCACCTAAGTAAGAAACTCCGTCGAGTATCATGGCTTGAAAATATTACGGATAAGAAGGGAAGGAAAATAAAACAAGCAAAGAAATATCGGCAACTACTTAACAACAAGAAACAAAATTACAATACAAGAATTAAAAGATACAAGTTAAATAAAAACTCTCATCTTCATTGATATTCCACTCAAGAACTCTCGCTACACTTTAATGGAGAATAGATGAAGAGGAAGAAGAAGATACAAACTAACCTACACTAAAACCTAACTAAAAAGAAGCATCCTTACAATGCCTCAAAACTGGAGTATTTATAGGCAGATAGCTGAAACCCTAGACCCATATTCTGAGCCCAAATGAAGTTACAAATTTACCCCTCAAAACCGATCCCGTACTGAGTCAACTCGGCCGCGGAACCGCCGCATAAGTGGTCAATTGGCCGCGGTTCCGAGGCCATTTGTGGGAATTAATTTGTCGTATTTTTCATGGTTTCTTGTGTTGTTATCTTCTGTTGTTCTGCATGTCCCAAATTGCAAATTGCTTTCAGAATTTATTCAGATTTGCAACAGTCCAAAATGGCTTCACTTTTAATTTATATGACCTTTATCTCTTTCGAGCTCTGCGCACCCATTGAATCTTATGCTGCCCCTCTCGTGTTCTGTGCTTGTCCAAGACACGAATGACCACTGTCTTTTGTCTTGTCTCATGAACTGGTAAGCGGCACTGGACGGATGCGGATGGCCGAAATCCGGATTTTATCTGTCGGTGACAGATGTTCTGGATTTTGGCGTAATTTTAGAGATTTTGTATGATTTGCATCATTTTGGACTAGGAACCTGTAACCTGTAAATATGTAGTAAACACGGATCAAAAACACCTACTTATAAACAAACGAGCAGAAGAATTGGCGGTATTAAATGCAATATTCTGATATGAACAAGCGGGATTCATATTGACTCTATACACTGCTTCGGGATGTTAACTGCTTTGATTGTCTTGCCAACCGTTTGGTTACGTGATTTAAGGGTCATTTCGTACCCTTCAGGTTTTATTATTCAAGTTTTCTTGACGTTACAATTAACGATAAGTTACCTGATTTGGCTGTTCTTTGTTATTCCTGCAGCTGGAGGTGTGTTTGCTACTTTTTTGGTTTTCCTTTCGGTTACTCTTGTTGGTGTAACAGAGGGAATAGGGTTTCATCATACTGGGAAAGTAGTGAAGTGGAATGGTTTCCCCTTTGCCATTGGTGTATGGGTTTTTGCTAGATCTCTTGATTTATAATCTTTTTTCAGAAAATCGTTTGGAGAACTTGTGATTGGCGCTTCCATTAGCAGTTTGAAAACTTATCAATCTGTTCTGTTGTTCATGGACAGTATAGTGTAAATTATCTACCTGCAGGTAGTATATTATTGTCAACGGCCAGCTAAACTTACGGATGTGCTGTTTCATGCAGGTCTTGTGATGTCTTTGATCGGATCTTTCCTCAACATACTTGTGGTATATTCTTTATCTAATCTTTGTAAAGCTCATTTATCTCCAAAACTATATGGTTTTTGATATATTTTTTGCTATTCATGTTAAATTACTTTTGGGACACATCAATATGCAAAAATACAACTTATCCTTTCGTATGTAAATCCCTTGGTCATTTCCTTGATAGATTTGGGTTTGTATTTTAATCATGGCCAGTGATTAAAAAGCGGCAAAAAAATGATGCGGCCAAAGGGCCTGGGCCCATAGGCGCCGCCTAAACCGTATTGACATCAATTTAGGTTTATTTTGAGTTAATTTAGTTATTTCTTAAGCTTGTTTGTTAAACATTGATTCTAATTTGATTGTTAACTAGTTTGGTTTCTTTACCACTTGTAAAAGCGGTCTAAATAAGTATTCTCAAATGTGTTAACAATTAAATGCAGGTTGGAAATAAAGTAAATTCCACCATTTTTTTAAAAAAACAAAAAATCTAATTAAATAATTAATTAATTGTTTAAACTAAATCTCTCTAATTTTGAGTCTAAAAAGAAAAGAAAGAAAAGGCAAAAAAAACCAATGTTGTCAAAGCATCGAAACTCGAAAGAGCGGTCGCCAGTCGAAACTCGAAGACGGTGTTGTCGTGGTTGAAGCTTGAAGTTGAAGATGGGTTCGAAGTCGAAAATCAAAGGTGAAGACAAGATTGAAGTTTAAAGTGGAGATCGAAGTGGAGATCTTGGTTCGAAATCGATTTGGATAACTTTGAACCCGACGTCTGTCTCCAGTCCTCATAACCCTCAAAATCGGCGGTGGCTCTTGAAATCTGCGGTAGAAGCTCTCATGGTAGCCCTCGGTGTTTAATAGTGCTAAAACAACACCAATTTATTATATATTATACTTCAATTAACAAATAAAGAGATTATACCCACAAGAATAAAAGCATAAGCATAATTCTCAACTAAGCAATCTAATGTAAGACGGTGCAGCTCTTTTACGCGTCTAGGTGGCCACCTTTTAAAGCATGATTATGACAGTTTAGGAAAAAACGATATTTTCTTTCTGCTTACTTTTCAATCACTAAAATTCGAGTTAAAATTGTTGAAATTGATTGCAAATTTGAAGCCCGAGGTCAAAGGCCTAATAAAAGCCTAAGGAGGAGAAGCCTAAGAGAAGCGAGCAGCATGTGAGGCATGTGTGGATTTGCAAGCATGCGGAGAAAGAAATAGGATTTAATTGGATCTACTTGATCCTAGTATTTAAAATGCATGCTTATCTCTAAAGAAGCCTCTCCTATATATATACTGTGATTAATCAACGCCTATGAATGTTGTTTTCCCTACGACCAATAATCAACAGAGAGGGTTTTTATTCTGCTGCGGCTATTTAGCCGATATATATATATATATATATATATATATATATATATATATATATATATATATATATATGGGTTTGATAGAGATTATTTTGTATTGAGAGGGCAGAAATTATGTCTTGTAATTCTTCGTTGACTAGTGGAAGCAATTCATCGTCGGTTTGCAAGATTAGATGCAAGTGCGAACTGAAACTGGGTAATATCCTGTGTTCTTTGCTTGATATGTTTTTCTTTTATAACTTATTGCTTTTGTCTAGCTGTTGCGTTTAATCTTTTTCATTAGTTCTGATTCATGCGTATCGATCATCCACTGCATACTTTGGTGTTATTTTCACAACAAGTGGTATCAGAGCTTTTGTTACGGTGATTCAGATTATTGGGAAGATCGCTTCTACACATTATAAGATCGATAAGTTTAACGGGAGGAACAGTTTCGTTCTATGGAGATTGAAGATGACGGCGGGTATAAAACAACAATGAGTTCATAAGATAGTCTTTGAAAAAGAGAAGATTCCTTTGACGACCACAGATATTCAGAAAAGAGATATGGAGAATAACGTTTTCAATTCGATACAGCTGAGCTTGGCTGACGAGGTTCTATACGAGCTTGCGCAAGAGACAACGGCAGCAGGTTTATAGAGTAGGCTAGAATCCTTGTACATGAAGAATTTTTTTAACAAATCGTCTTTATCTCAACCAGCGTCTATACACATTGAAGATGAAGAAAGGTGCATCAGTCAAAGACTATCTAGACGAACTCAACCAAATCATTATGAATTTCGTCAACGTAGAGGTGAAAATTGAAGACAAGGACCAAGTTATGATCATGTTTTACTCTTTGACTTCTGAATATAACCAGTTCGTAAAATCGGTGGTGTACGGTAGAGATAAAATTTCTTTAGAAGATATTAAAGCGGTCATACACAACGAGGTACTGAGGGAGAAGGTATCGGGTGATAAGGATAGTCAAGGCGCTGCGCTGGATTTTAGAGACCGTTTTGAGAAGCGGTCACATAGTGGTTCCAAGAATAGAGCGAGGTCCAAATTGAGGAATCGTACTAATGAAAAATGCAATTATTGCAAAGTGAAAAGCCATTGGAAGAGGGACTGTCAGAAGTTCAAGGAGGAAACTAAGAAGGAGTTTTCTAGTACCATAGTTATCATAGATGATTCAGATGATTGCATCGATTGTTCTATATTATCAGTTTGTGCAGTCGGTGGCGTACAAGATCTATGGATGCATGTTCGGCGAGTTCTTTCCACATGACTCCATATCGGAGTTGGTTTGCGGCGTTTCGTTCTCTTGATGGGGGTTCAATTTTGATAGGGAATAATGCGGCGTGCAAGATCGAAAGGATTGGTTCTGTTCGGATATGCATGTTTGATTGGGTAGTGCGGACTTTGACGGATGTCAAATATGTGCCAGATTTGAAGAAGAGTTTGATTTCTGTAGGAGATTTGGCGCGGATGGGCTGCAAGAGCGTAGTTCATGGATATTCCACGAAAATTTCCAAAGGGTCTCTTATTGTAATGAAAGGAAAGAATGTGAGGAACTTGTACTTTCTAGAAGGGCAGTCAGTTACAGATGATATTGCTGCGGTATATAGTCGTTCAGTCGATTTAGATTCGGCTAGATTGTGCACTTACAGTTGGGCCATATTAGGGAGTCGGGTTTGGAGGTGCTTCGTAAGAGGCAGTCATTTGAAAATGGAGATTTTGGCAGTTTTGATTTCTGTGAGGAGTGTGTCCTAACAAAGCAGATAAAGATGAAGTTCGGGATAGTAGTACACGATATGAAGGGTATTTTTGATTATGTCCATACTGATGTTTGGGGTCCAACACCGGTTCTTTCGCGAGGTGGAGCCAGATACTTTATTGATGACTTTTCGAGAAAAGTCTGTGTGTATATTCTCAAGTCTAAATCCGAAACTTTTGAGAAGTTCAAGACGTGGAAGGCCAGGGTGGAGAAGCTGGTAACGTGGGATTTAGTTGCTCTACTAGAGGGCAAGTACACGATAGGCTGCAATTGGGTCTTTAAAGTTAAGGAGAGTTCGTCAGAGGTAGATGGCATTAGATATAAGGCGAGATTGGTGGCTAAGGGTTTTGCATAGAGGAAGGATGAAAACTACAACGAAACATTTTTTCGGTGGTTCGACATATTTCGATTCGTGTTTTCTTAGCCATGGTTGTGGTTTATGATATGGAGCTATAGCAGCTTGATGTCAAGACTGCTTTCTTGCACGGTAATTTAGAGGAGGATATTTATATGCATTAGTTAGAAGGGTTCGTAGTCGATGACAAGGATAATTATGTTTGCAAATTGAAGAAGTCGCTTTATGGTTTGAAGCAGTCTCCGAGACAGTGGTATAAACGATTTGATCAGTTTATGTAGGCGATTGGGTATATAAGGAATATTAAGGATCAGTGCATTTATATAAAACTACTAGACGATTGGTCCCGAATTTATCTTTTATTGTACGTCGACGATATGTTGGTGGCATTACGCAGTATGTCAGAGGTCAACAGGTTGAAACATCAGTTGAGTCAAGAGTTCAAAATGAAAGATTTAGGGCTGCAAAGATCCTTGACATGAAGATTGTTAGAGAGAAGAAGCATGGTGAGTTGCGTTTGCGACAGAAACAGTACATCGAGAAAGTTCTCGCTCGGTGTGGGATGGAGAAGGCAAAACCCATGTCTACTCTTTTAGGGGCGCGCTTCATGCTTTCGACGAAGTTATCACCGGGGTCGGATATGAATAGAGAGTACATGTTTAGAGTGCCATATGCGAGTGCAGTAGGCAGTTTGATGTATGTGATGGTTTGCACGCGTCTAGACATTGCACATGCAGTATATATGGTCAGCCGATACATGGCTAATCCGAGCAAGGAGCATTGGAAAGCTGTAAAGTGGATTTTGAGATACTTGAGAAACTACGGGGTTCAGCTTATTATTTAGCAGAGGCAGTACAGATAGTTGTATTGTGAATCGGATTTTGCTGGTGAAGGGACAGACGAAAATGGACGATGGGTTATGTATTTACGTTGGGTACCGGCGCAGTGTCATAAAGATCGACGTTACAGTCCATTGTCGTATTATCGACGACAGATGCAGAGTTGATAGCTACTACGGAGGCTGTCAAGGAGGCCATATATTTGAGTGGATTGATGAGTGGTATGAGTGTTCCGCAGGATTTCACGGAGGTGTTTTGCAATAGTCAGAGTGCGATTCACTTGGCGGAGTATCAAGCTTATAGTTCAAGAACTAAGTATATCGAAATGAAGATTTTCTTTTTGGAGAACGAGAAGAAAATTATTTTGCTTACGAAGATTGGTATCTATGAAAATTCGGCGGACACATTTACGATGGTGGTCCTAGTTTCCAAGTTCAAGTTTTGTTTGGACTTGATTTACCTTGTTGCTTGATAAAAATTAGAAACGACGAATTGCAGAATTTCAAGTTTTTTCATGAAAATGTAAAGATTTTGTGGATTTGAATCAAGGTGGAAATTGTTGAAATTGATTGCAAATTTGGAGGTCGAGATCAAAGGCTCAATAAAAGGCCAAGGAGGAAAAGCCCGAGAGAAGCCAGCAGCATGTGAGGCGTGCGTGGATATGCATGCATGCATGCAGAGAAAGAAATTGGATTTAATTGGATCTGCTTAATCCTAGTATTTAAAATGCATGCTTTTCTCTAAAGCCTATCTCTAAAAAAGCCTCTCCGCTCTCTCTCTCTCTACACACACACACACACACACACACACACACACACATATATATATATATATATATATATATATATATATGCCATTGGATGGGGAATCCCCCATCCAATGGCTATGCAAGGGCTTGCACCATGCAAGCCCTTGCATAGTAGTTTTTTTTCTATACACACACACACCATGATTAATTAATGCCTATGAATGTTGGTTTCCTTGCGGCCAATAATCAACAGAGAGGGGTTTCTTTTTGCTGCGACTATTTAGCCGAGAGAGAGAAATAGAGAGAGAGGTCTGAATTAGATTACTTTGTATTTGGATGAAATCGAGAGGGCATAAATTATATCTTGTAATTTTCCGTTGAATAGTGGAAGCAAGTCGTCGTCGGTTTGCAGGATTAGGTGCAAGTGTACACCGAGTACACCAAACCTGAGTAATATCTTATGTCCTTTATTTGGTGTTTTTTCTTTATTACTTAATGTTTTTGCGTAGTTTCCGTGTTTGACCTTTTTTATTAGTTCTGATTCATACGTATTGATCATCGACTTCGTATTTTGGTGCTATTTTCAGAACAAAAATGAGCTCTTGTTTTTTAAGCTTATGTTTTCTTTAGCCAAAAGGCCAGAATCTATAGGTTTGAAAGATTTGTAAGCTTGTTAAACCGGAGTATGCTAGGAGCAAGCTATGTCGGATGGGTAAATACAATGAGGTTTAGTTATGTGAAATATTACTCCCTCCGTTTCAAAATAGAAGTCCTTTTTTAAAAATCTTTTTCTTATTTCAAAATATTAGTTATTTGACAAGTATCAAGAACCTTTTTTTTATTACCAAGACACTTTTACTATTTGATTTCCTAAACAAACACTCAATAAGTTCCTTACTTAGTTTCATGCTTATTCAAATAACAAGAAAGTAATGAACGTTAATAAGGTTAAAATGGATAATTTGCATTCGTGTAATCATAAGTTTAAATTTTCTTAATGGGTGTGCAAAATAAAAAATGGACTTACAGTTTGAAACGAAGGTAGTACATCCATGACAATTATTCTTGATAAAAATATCATTATAAAGTGAGATAATGAGTTCGACGCTTGGAGTGGAGTGTTTTAATAAGTTACCAACGAGGCAATGATCCTATTAAAGAACAAAGCCTTAAAACACATTAAACACACATGGGACACATAGATCCTAGATTTTAGGTATAGTAGATTCATTAGGCTTATGGTGATCTATATGCTGTTCACAATATCAGATAATTTTTCGCGGAAAAAAATTAAATCCAATAGTGCTAGTAAAGATGGAACCACGGCTGGGATAAATTAAAAGTCTAGTATACTAGTTTGTGGACTCACTCAACCTTAAGAGGGGACTCACTTTCCAATTATAGAAAATGTTGGACCAAGAATATATTACAAGATTGTTTGGGGACTCGATAACCTAAGACGATGATGATAATTTCAGTCTTTCGACATTTGTATCAGATATGCAAGCAAACCTTGTATCCTTGAAGGTACTTGAAAGTTTTTTTTACTAACCTGTCATCTAATTTGACTACAATTCTACTACACATGGATGGTCTTTGAAAGAAGTCTGGAAAAATCAGGTCGAAAATGGATTCTTGTATGCTTATCAATTCTTTCATATATGCTGATAGGTATTGTTATAAGAATATCAAAAATGACAAATCTGTTTGTTTTAAGATATCTTGGTTCCCTTTTTAAATAAACGTTACATCCCTGTTTTATTTCCTTCACCTCTTACTCGTGTCTCTTAACATTGTGTTAGCTTCCATTAATTATGATTCTGTAGCTAAAGTTAAAATGAAAAACAGAATTATCGTGAAAAATTCTGGAGCTTCATTATTTCCTAATTAAAATCTTTGCAGGCGATCATTATGCCAGCTCTCTGCTTCTTAAAGACAGTGAGGAAGAAAGCTAGCCCTTTGCAGGTACCAATGATTCATCCTACATTTGTCTTGTCATCACAGCATGTTTACTTATGGCTTACAACGGAAAAAAAATACAGCAAAACGAAAACCAAATTATACAGGCTTTCACATTTGGGTTTTGAGATTTTCACAATACCTGCAGTTTCATATGCCGCTTCATTCCTTTTTCATTTTCTTTTTCTTTTTGAATGTCTTATAGGTGATATTGTGCATTGCCATTGTTGTGTTGGGCATCATCAGTGGCGGGCTTGGAACTTATTCTTCAGTCCCAAGGATTGTAAGCGGCTACCGAGGTGCAAGCTCTCAATACCGCGGAATATGAGTACATAGCTTGCTAAGTCGTATTGCTCTACCTTTTGTTGATTTTTGCCTATTATTAGTATATATGTACTGTTATCATTTGTTCATCAACCATAATTACCCAATAAAATTAAGAGATTTAAGGTCAAACACTCAAAGAGAAATGTTGTAACGAAACGCACAAACTATTGGAGAAGAAAGAAAATGGAAGTTTAAAGAAAGGGAATCACATGATCTTATACGATGCGATTTTTAGCATCAAGTCATATCGGGCAGTGTGGGGAAGGACATAAACCTTAACTGAGTCATTTAAAATATTCAGGTTGGACGACAGTAATCCACATCCATTTATTCTTTGATTGGTTTTTAAACGGGATAGTCGGATTGGATCATAATTGACGCTGTTAGTCTTAATACACACTCCTCTCCCTTAGCTTTTTGACAGTGGATTAGGTTTAAACTTAAAGCTTTAGCTAGTTTTTACTCTCTCTCTCTCTCTCTCTCTCTTCCTTTTGATAGTGGATAAATTTGGTTTGAAGATTGAAGGTTGCTGCTGCTTTTGGGCAAAGAAAGAAGCCAAGTGGGAAAAAGGCTCAGAATCAAACTGACTTTGTTCTCTTCAGCTTTATATCTTTCTGCTGCCTTTTTCCTTGTTACTCTGCCCCAAAAAAGCTACTTTGGTTTTCTTCTTGTATTTTTCTTTTTCTTCACGTGTCTCTTAGTCTTTGTCAAGGAATGAAATCTCACTTCTCTAATTAGGGTTCACTTTTAGAAGGAAGAAATGCATCAAGGTTCTCATCATCATGAAATATATACTAGCATTTTGCATGTGCCATGCGATGCAACTATGTATAGTTTGAATAACATATATAATGAAGACGTGTGTAAGATAAAATTATTATAGACATCACATGAATTTTTTTAAAGATGTCTATAGTTTTTTAAAATTTAAATAAATGTATACGGTTAGTGATGTTAGAATCGAGCAATTTATGAGTTATATAAAATAACAAAGATATAAGAGCCTATGTATAAATTTATAAGGCACATCTCTTTTTCGGCTTTTGAACATGTGTGAGATAATGTGAATGAAAATGAGATTATGAGAGAGAGAGGGAGAGAAAGAGGGTTGTTGATGTTTTTTTTCTTTTTATTTTTGTCTTTTGTGAAGGATGAGATGAGAATCTCTATTTCTCAAGTTTGGCTATTGGAATCATCATTTTTTCTATTTTTATTTTGTTGACTAACTAATGATATCTTCTAAAAAGTATGTGTATATATATATATAATGGAGAAAAGAGGCCATAGGAGGGGATTTCCTCCTATGGTGTGGAAAAAATATAACCTTCACCAATTTTTTCGACGATCGGTCTCCATCATCTTCATCGTTATCATCCAAGTTGTGGGTACACCAAATTTCATGTGATTCTACAACTTTTTCACCGTTTATTTAGTAATGTAAAAAGTTCTATTGCCGGTAAACCGTTAATTTTGAACCCACTAAATCAACGGTGAAAAAGTTGTGGAATCACATGAAATTTGGTGTACGCACATCTTAGATGATAACGATGATGATGATGGGTGCCGATCGTCGGAAAAAATGGTGGAGGTTGTATTTTTTCCACGCCATAGGAGGAAATCCCCTCTTATGGCCTCTTTCCTCCATTAATCTCATATATATATATATATATATATATATATATATATATAAAAGAGCGATCTATTGCAAAACCGTTTGCGTTTTTAAAAACCGGAACTCTTGATATACGATATATTTAAATGATCCGATCCGTTCAAGTTGATCATATATATATATATATATATATATATATATATATATATAAGAGCGATCTATTGCAAAACCGTTTGCGTTTTTAAAAACCGGAACTCTTGATATACGATATATTTAAATGATCCGATCCGTTCAAGTTGATCATCCTACCCGTAAATATATGTGTATGAAAAATCAAAGGATTTGAAGACTATGCATCGGAAGAAGTTTATGTTGCATTATTGAAAATCGTTCATTTATTGAGAATTTAAAAAATCATTAAAATGGAAAAACAATTGGGTTTTGCTAATCTTGGACTATTCATGATGATGCATTGTAACCAAATAAATAAGATAAATGGATTCAACTGAAAGATAGAATTGGAGATGCTTAATTTATAGCTAATTTGAAAACTTCTATGTTATGATAAATCTCTCTGAGTTCTAGTTCATTACCTAATGCTTACAATGATGATAATTTGATATTATTGGCTTGTTAAAAAAATTTAATGCTCTTGAAAGATACATCTCAAATTATTAAATCTCAAGTACTATTATGTCTTCGATTTTAAAGACGGCATCTCGGACAAATTTTTTAGAATAGCTTCATATATATTAAATTCCTGAACCACAACCCAATCAAAACTAGATTAGTCTTTGATAGGAACTATATTATATATTTTATATATAAATGATACTTAAACTTTTTAAATGTCATTGTCACTGCATACAGTGAATACTGAATGATATAATTTAATATTCTATAAATTAGTAGCCATTCTTTGGGCCATATTTTTATCCAGTGAAATTACTTTTCTAATTTTCTTATTGAATGCATCAATTTGATAGATAATTTGATGGAGAGTGATATGCTCTAATTATGAAATGGACTAACCGTAAAGAACATACATAAAGGCTCAACTCCTGGTGTCTATAAGGTAGATGCTCAAGGATACACGGCTGTATCGCTTTAACGTTATACGGACTTCTTATATTTTCTGATTTCGAGATGGATTGTCATGAATAGATACAGTTAAATCAAAAGCACTAGTTGATTGTGTTGGATTTTCTAGAATGACACCGAAATTTTCAACCACGGTTGATTCGGTATGATCAGAAATAAATTTAAAAGGCGTTTTACATGAAAGATGGAAACAAAAAAGAAAAAAATGGGTTGAAAACGGTTTTGGTCCATGCTCTAGCATCTAATATATCTCGACACACATGTAAACAAATGTTCCACAAAAATCAGAGGATACAAAAAAAAAACAGTAGAAAATATAATGAAAGTGGGATTTCGGTTGAATAAGTGAGAGAAATTGGGGAGGAGGAAAAGGCAATGAATGGAAGCACATGAGGTGGTTGGGGAGATGATAGATGATGATGAATGGGAGGGACCCTCTTCTCTTCCTTCTTTCACCCATTTTTTGCCTTTTTGGTTTCATTTAAAAAGCATGGGAGTTAGTGTTTGCTTGTCTTGTTGTTTCCTCCTCTTCGGCTCCAAACTTTTTGATTGTTGTCGTTGTTATTGTCATCATCAATCGACTGTTAGTGGCTGCCTTTTTTTTAACTGACGCATTTATTAGTGTGGGGCTTTCCATTTCATTCAATCAGTTGGCCCCACCCATGAGGGCATTTCATGCTTCCACTCAAATAAAAGATAAATTGCCAGAAGTGTCAAACGGGATGGCTCAGGGCCGTTCGGAGGAGTGGTGCTCGTCGTTTCCGCTTTTCAGAGGACGGCTGTGGTTTCCCATGGAGCAGTCCATCTTTTTTAAATTCCCCTTAAAAAAAAAATTGAATAAGGGATGGGCCCCCTTGCTCAATATAAGTCTGTTTCTATTTATTTTTCAAATAAAAAGTGAATAATTTGTGGCGCCCTCTTTTAATTCTTTATTTTTTATAACAATGGCGGGGCTCTATGGTTTCACACAGCTCATTCGAACACACCTTAAAATATGGTTTGTGATAGAGGCTGTGATCTCCTTCAGATGTTATCTTCTGTTGATCTGTAGCGAGCGTTGATGGATGACTGAGATTGGATTTGAGGGTAGCCTCTCAATACGTGTGGATCTTAATGGGCTTGATTTGAGAATGAAGCCGAGCTATCTACAAAGAAGTCTCGGGATGGTTGTACCGCCGTGGACCCTCCGACGATCAAGTCAGTCGGGGTATTTTGGCAGAGTAACGACCTATTGGGGTAAAATTGCCTTACCTGAATCGTCTGAGGAGGGGTTTATATAGTGGCAGCTATGGGCTGGCGGGCGCAAGATCACTCCGGCCGTTATGCCCCTGGCGTTGCGCCTGCGTGAAAGGCGGGATTCCCCATTAATGACGAGATATGCTCGTTAATGGGGGAACACGATGGCGTGGAACGCGGGATCGTGGGCGGCTGATATCTCGCGTCTGGTGAGATTCGCGGAGCCGTGGCGTAGACGTATGTGATATGTGCTGTGGGTCGGTCGATGAGACCGAGGACTCCTAACTAGGCGGGAGGCTCAGGAATGAGCGGGAGGCCGAGGGAGCTTGTTTCAGCGATAGCTTGGAGGCGGTCTAGGAGGGCTGAGGAAACTCAGCGTGCGGGAGGACTCGGAGGTGAGCCAATGGGTGTTTGTAAGGCGGGCACAGGAGTGGTCTGGGAGGTCACCGAAGGTCGGGACTATCCTCGGGTCGAAGGCCCGTGGCATGCTTCTACTGCGCCTTTCTTGCTTCTTTCTTGTGAGCCTTGGGACACGTCATTTGCCACGTGTCATGATCTGGGGAGTCCTTAGTACCGAGCATTATCATTAGCCCCCCACTCTCGGACCAACCTATTCATGGGTCGGGTCGAGGGTGGTCCGATCGGTCGCCTGGGCCTAGTTCTCATTTGAAGACATCGTCGGTACGGATTCCCGGGCAGTTAGTCGTATTTTTTTCGATGACGTCAGCGGATAAGGGGAGAAATCTTGCATTAAATAGGAAGCTCCGATACGGGCTTACGTTTGCCGAAACACTAGACCACGTGTCCGGCGTTGGTTGCCTAACGTGACGGGCCGCCGGTGTCCTTCGCGCTTGACGGGACGCGCCCAATGCGTGCGCGACAAGTGGAGCGCCGACGGCTGTTGAATGCGAAGTGTTGTTTTGGCGGGAGATGATCGGCGCCGTAGGATGTGTTCGCCGATTGCTATAAATAGAGGTGGGATCCCCCAAGGTCCACACTTCGCTATAATTTCCTCAGCCCTTCATGCGTTAGCTCAGTGCTCTTCCCCTTAGATCGGATTTCTTGCGTTCATTCCTCGGCCGACTCCTTCCTTTGCTCAGGTTAGATGTCATCCTCTGAGGAGTTCGTAGAAATAGTTCGGGTAAAGTCTAGGGAGTCTTCTGCAGCTTCCACTTCTGCCTCTTCCTCTTCCTCGCTCAAGTCAGAATCCCCCCGGGAAGTTAGGGTTAGTCATGCTTCCCGGGGTTAAGCGACGGAGACGGTCCCCAAAGCGGGTGTCAAGAGTGTTCGTGACGCGCCTTCCCTCCTGAGGCATGCGGACGAGCTCGCCACGATCCGGGCTCGCTTCCACATTCCTTCCGGCTACTCGCTTCACTTGGTTGGGGAAGGAGAGAGGGCAGACCAGGTACGGGGCAAGGAGATTGCCTTGTACTTAGAGGCCTTTTGGTCCGGCATGTGTTTGCCTTTCTCCTCCGAGGTGAGTGCGGCGTTACGTTACTTTCAATTAGCCCCGGGCTAGTTAGTGCCGAACTCGTGGAGGATTCTCCTCGGGTCCCTGGGTCGGTTGAGGCTGCAGGAGATCCTTTTTAGCCTGAACGTTCTCGTTTCCTCCCTCTGCTACAAAAATTATCCCGGCACTCGTAGGGACGAGCCTAGCTGGGTATATATTTCTTTTAGAAAACACAAAGGAGGGGCGACCAGGTCGGGGGTTGTAGCCGTGCCTTCTTCCATTCACGAATGGAAGGAGAAGTTCTTGTTCATCGGGCCACCTGAGGGTGAGGATTGGCTTGTGCTTGTCCAGTGGCACAGGGCCATCTACCCTCGGGTGAGACGGTTGAATGATCCCGATGCCGTGGCGGTGTCGGAGTGGAAGCCTGTCCAATGGGCCGATGTGTTGCTGTCCGAGCAGGCCCTCAGTTGGGTGGGGCTCAGTCCTGTTCAGTTTGCGGGTAAGTTGGGAGTTTAGGAGACCAGTTTAGGCTCGTGTATTCTTCTATTTTTTCCTGGCATTGCTAACTCCTTTGTATTTTCGCTTCTTTTTTGCAGAGTTGATGGAACAATCAAAATTCCAGGCTACCCCTACTGCGAGCCCGGGGCCGTCGGCGGCCGCTCCGGCCAGACGCTCCAGCACGTCCCGGGCCTCGGAGGCTGGCCACTGGCTGAGCCGCAAACGTACTCGGGGGCAAGAACCTCGGATTTTGGAGGTGGGAGACGAGGAAGATGTTCCCGCGTCCCTCCTCAAAAGGCACCACAGGACGCTGTCCCGTACCCCAGCCTCTCCAATCTTCGTGGACGAAGGGGATCTACGCTTCGAGGTGCCCTCGGGGCTTTCTGTCGCCGATAGCCTGCTCTTGGAAATGGAAAGGTCGGCCGGGGGCAAAATTCCTCGGGGGACCCATAGCCCAGGAGGCCGTGCAGGTCAGTGTTCGTCTCTCGCTCGGGCTTTTATTAAGTACTTTTTGTTTCGCAAGATCGGGTTCCCCCCTTTTCTTTCTAACCCCTCCTTTTGTTTTCCTCAGGTCCTCCAGCACTGCGCCCTCGTCGTCAGCATGGAGGACGAAGAGATTGCCCCGCCGATGCATATCGCTGGTGAGTACACCTCGCGGGAGGAAGGCTTGATCCGGGAGCTGCATAAGGCGAAGGAGAGAATTGCCGCCCTCGAAGACCGGGTGGCAGCCGAGGACCGGGTGGCAGCCGAGGACCGAGTGACCATCCGGGTTATGATGGAGTCTAACAAGGACATCGAGGCCAAGTTGGAGGATGCCAGGGTGCTCGCCGCCACCCTGAAGAAGACCCAAGACACCCTTAAGAGGGAGTACGAGGCAATGAAGGAGGCGGTGAGGCGCACCGACCTCCGGGCTGCGAAGGCGGTGGAGACCTACAGAACGTCGGACCAGTTCTACGCCGACCTCGCCGAAGCCTCGGCCCTCGTCTGGCATGATGCTCTTGACGCCTTCAAGGCGCTAATGCCGGATTTTCCCGATGCTAAGCTCCGGCTCGAGTACCCCTCGTGGGTGAGGAGCAAGGGGATGCCACCGGAAGCGTCGCCGGGGGGAAGGCCCACGGTGGGGGCATCGGAGAGAATGTGGTCGCCCCGGCTTCCAGTGCCGAAGTCCCTGTGGTGGGTGCCAACCCTCAAGCAGTCGCCCCGGCTCCCGAGGTGGCCGCGGAGCAGGTCGAGGTCCTACCCAGCCCTGAGGCCTAAGTCTCCCTGCCCTTTCTATTTTTGTATATTTTCTTTTTCGTTTTGGGATTTTGTAGGCCTTCGGGCGATTTTGTAAGGCTGAGGAGCCCAGAATACCTTTGTAAAGACTTCTGAGTTGTGAATAAAGCCTTTTGCAGAAATTTTGTTTGTAGCAATGTTCTAGTTTGTGGTAATGTCTCATTTTGCTAGCCTGATGAATGTCTCTTTGGCGGCCAGTCCTTTAGTTGGCGATCGCACGTCGGGTTAAATCCAGTCATTTGTCAAGTGTGCAAAGACCGGTGTAAAGTCGGCGTCTTTATGGCCCCGAAGTCTAGGTGGCGATCGCTCATTGAAGATAAGTCGAGTTAGACCGGCGACCACCGCTTTTAAGATTGGTCGGCGACATCGAGGTTGAGTTCTGACCCTCAGCATATACGGGCCAGGAGTTACCCACTAAGGATGGACCGAGCAGGGTAGCTGCTTGGTTGTCTCTTGGCAAGGGCTTTGATCCTTGGTGGGTAGTGAACTACCAGTCATGGATGGACCGAGCAGGGTAGCTGCTCAATTGCCTCTTAGTGAGGGTTTTGATCTTTAGCGTAGATGGATAAGAAGTTACCCGTTAAGGATAGATCGAGCAGGGTAGCTGCTCGGTTTCCTCTTGGTGAGGGCTTTGATCCTTGGCGTCGGTGGGTAGCGAACTACCAGCCATGGATGGACTGAGCAGGTTAGCTGCTCGGTTGCCACTTGGCGAGGTCTTTGATCCTTAGCGTAGATGGATAAGAAGTTACTCGCTAAGGATAGACCAAGCAGGATAGCTGCTCGGTTGCCTCTTGGCGAGGGCTTTGATCCTTGGCATCGGTGGGTAGCGAACTGCCAGTCATGGATGGACCGAGCAGGGTAGCTGATCGGTTGCCTCTTGGCGAGAGATTTGATCCTTAGCGTAGATGGGTAATAAGTTACCCGCTAAGGATAGACCGAGCAGGGTAGCTGCTCGGTTGTCTCTTAGCGAGGGCTTTGATCCTTGGCGTCGGTGGGTAGCGAACTACTAGCCATGGATGGACCAAGCAGGGTAGCTGCTCGGTTGCCTCTTGGCGAGGGCTTTGATCCTTAGCGTAGATGGGTAAGAAGTTACCCGCTAAGGATATATCGAGCAGAGTAACTGCTCGGTTGCCTCTTGGTGAGGGCTTTGATCCTTGGCGTTGGTGGGTAGCGAACTACTAGCCATGGATGGACCGAGCAGGGTAGCTGCTCGGTTGCCTCTTGGCGAGGGTTTTGATCCTTAGCGTAGATGGGTAAGAAGTTACCCGCTAAGGATAGACCGAGTAGGGTAGTTGCTCGACCCGACCTTCCGAGATATGTGAATATCGGGAAGAGAGACCGTCGCGTGTGGCACGTAGCAGAAACGTATAGGGGAGGCGAAGCGTTCGAAGATCCGCGTCACTCCGACTTCGATTCGCCGAGAAATACGGCATATCCACCGCGTGGCGGTACAGTATTGGAAGAACCGAGCGCATATTGAACTCTTGGGGCTGCTGTGGGGGCTATAAAATAGAGAGGGTGTGTTACTCATTTTTAGCTTTGCATCCCGAAACACAAGAATGGACGAATTCCTTTTCACCATCCCCGATATCATTTCTTTCAAAGATGTATACTTGTACGACCAGCTGAGCTCTGAGGAGACGCTTCAGGCGGTGGTTCGGCGTGTGGAGGACCATTTTGGCCGACTGCTTCCCCGGCGATCACCCCTGCTTCAGCTACTGATGTACTCGATTTGGAGGGTGTCGCCGGGGCTGCACAACCCTTTGTCCGAGCAACTTAAGGACGAGGCGGTTGGCAAGTTGAGATAGCTATGTTGTTTCGGCCTGATCTCGAAGAGTCGGCGCGATCGCTCGGTGGCCCTCGTCCTCGAGTGTTACCAACTGAGACTTCTCGCCGATGGGTGCCCGGCTGGAGAGTCCTTCGGCTAGTCCGTGGCGTCGAGGGTCCGTGGGCAGCACTAGAGGTAGAGGTCCGAGACGGCAAGGGCTGGCGGGGTTCAGTTTTATGGAGTACCACGAGCAATGCATCTTGCACCCCCTTCCCCCGTTGTTGTAACTTCAACTTTTATGTAAGGCCGAGGAGCCCATTGCTCCAGACGAAATGGCGGGATTTAGCTCGGAGGAGGCGGGCCTCCCCACGATCTACGGGGAGCGTACCCTTCTTCAAGAATTCGACGATGGACTTCCTCCAATCTCGGTCCTCTTCCCGGGCTGTGTAAACTTGGAACGATGTCGCTCCGTCTTCTACGCTGGGCCGCGGCAGGACCTCGAAGAGGATATTTCTCTTGTTGTTGGCAGAGTAAGAGGAAGCTAGCTTGTTCAGAGCGGCCTGGGCGTTTAGGTGTGCTTTCAATTGCTTGAAGGCGATCTGACACTCCTCAGGCCATTCGAACCTTGGGGTCTTCCTTAGAGCTTTGAAGAACGGGAGGCACTTTTCCCCAGATCTTGACATGAAACGACTCAGAGCAGCTACCCGCCCTGTGAGCCGCATGATTTTGACGTTAGTCTTGGGCGCGACCATGTTGAGGATGGCGCTGATTTTCTCCGGTTAGCCTCGATTCCGCGGTGGGTGACCATGAAGCCGAGGAACTTTCCACTGGTGACCCCGAATGCGCATTTGGCGGGGTTCAGTTTCATCTTATATTTGCGGAGGACGTCGAAGGCTTTGCCCAGATCCTTGGCGTGCTGATCCGACGAGGTCGTTTTGACGAGCATGTCGTCGACGTAAACCTCCATGTTTCTGCCGATCTGAGGCTTAAACATCCTGTTGACCAAGCGTTGGTACGTAGCCCCGGCATTTTTGAGGCCGAAGAGCATCACTTTATAGCAGTATACCCCCCGGTTCGTTGTGAATTCGGTGAGCTCTTCGTCTGCCAGATTCATATGGATCTGGTTGTAGCCGGAGAAGGTGTTCACGAAGCTGAGTAGTTCATGGCCTGCCGAACTGTTGACGAGTTGATCTATCCGAGGGAAGGGATATTTTTCTTTTGGGCAAGCCTTGTTGAGATCAATGAAGTCGACGCACATGCGCCACTTCCCGCTGGTCTTTTTGACCATGACTACATTTGCCAACCACTCCGAGTAAGCCACGTTCCGAATGAAGTTGGCTGCGAGAAGCCTGTCGACCACGTCTTTGATTGCTTTTTGCTTGATCGGAGCGAAGCTTCGTTTCTTCTGCCTAACGGATCAGACCGCCTGGTCGACCCCGAGCTTATGTGATATTATTTTAGGGTATATCCCGGGAATGTCGGCGAGTGCCCAGGCGAACACGTCTGAGTTGCCTCTGAGGAAGGGGATCAGGTCGTCGCGCCGAGCTCCCGTTAAGAGCGACCCGATTTGGATGGTTCGTTTGTTGTCCCCTTTGACGAGGGGGACCTCTGTTAGCGGCTCAACCGGGGATCCTCAGATCTCTTTATGCTCGTCCCGGGTATCCAAAGAGCCCTTGAAATCATCCGTGCCCTCAAGATCATCGCTTTTCTCCTCTGGCATGGACGTAGTTGTGAAGCAAATCTTCGCGGTTTGCTGGTTTACATAGGCCCGACCTATCCCGCCTTGGTCGAGGGGAAACTTGATCACCAGGTGGTAAGTCAATATCTGGGCCCGGAAGGAATTCAGCGTTGGGCGTCCCAGGAGGATATTGTAGGCCGGTGGAATTCTGGCGACGATGAACTCCACAGGAACGGTACGCGTATGGCCAGTCTCCCCAATGTTAAGCAGGAGGGTGACCACCCCTTCCTCCGGGATGGAGTGATTAGTGAACCCCGACAGGATATGGGCGGTCGACCTCAGGTCCGACGGGGTAAGTCCCATTCGCAGGAAGCAGTCGTAGAAGAGGATGTCTGCCGAGCTTCTCGAGTCGACCAATATCCTTTGCACTTCTTAATGGTGGACCCATGCGGTAATTACCAGAGGGTCGTTGTGAGGCAGGGATATCCCGTGGAGGTCGTCGTCGGTAAAGATGATGGGCTCGGCTGCTTCTACCCCCTTCCTGGGTTGGCTACTATTCTCTTCAACCGACAAGGAGCGTCGCATATCGTCGGCCTCAGGTGCACCCCCCGCTGATACGACCATGATTTGGCCGATCGCCAACTTGCCGGGAGGGGGTGCTCTTGTTCTCGGTCGGCTTGTCGTTTGTCCCGCAAGTACATTGCTAGGTGCCCCGAGCGGATCAACTCCTTGATGTAGTCTCGGAGCTGTTTGCAGTTCTTGGTGTGGTGTCCCTGCGACCTGTGGAAAGCGCAATAGGAGCCTCGTGTACGTTTGGCAGCCTTGTGGCTGACCGAGGGGAGTTTGAAGAATCTCTCTCTCTCTCTGCCTCCTCCAACAGCTTTGTCTGGGAGACGTTGAGCGGGGTGTACTCCTGGAACTTTGAGGAGTAGGGCTTCAGCCGATCAATTTTCTTTTTATCTTCTCTTTCCCTCTTCTTTTGATCGGCCTGGTTGGTCCGGGGTAGGTTCGCATTTACCTCGGACTTTAGCTGGATCTCTCGTTCAGTCTAGGCTTTTATCTCGGCCATGGTCTTAGTGTAGGGTGTTTTTCGTCACCCGATTGAGATGGGAATACGCGCGCGTTTGTCAGTCGCATTACAGATTCCCCCTGCCTAGGGTAGGTTAGGGTTTATTGATTGTGGGGATCCGAATCTCCGGCAGCCACGGACTAAGCTGCCGTTAATTACCCCTCGCCTTTGGAGCGAGAGAACCTCCGATTGACGGGTCAAATAGGCTATGCGAACTCAACGTGCAGTGTTGTGTTTTGAAGGGGTTTTGGATATATCGGAGGTCCCACAGAGTTTTTACGGGGGTCCCGCTACCCGGATAGCGGGCTGGGGGTCAAGGGAGCTAGCAGCCCTCTTGCGGGGTGCGGGGCAGCGCCCTATTAGAAATTTTTTCTAACGGGAATAGTGTAGTGGAGTATGTGTATGTGCATATATGTATATATATACACACACGTATATATAAAGAAAAGAGCATCCATAGGATGCGTGGGAGAAGGCGCCAGCGCCTCATATGAGCGGCACACGAGCGCTTAGACGCTTGGGCGCTGGCGCGAGCGCTTTGGACGCTGGCGCGAGCGTTTTGGTCGCTAGCACCCTATGTGCCCGGCACGCGGGCGCTCGGGCGCTGGCGCTGGCGCCCCCATGTGTCCGGCACACTGGCGCTTGGGCACTGGCGCTGGCGCCCCACATGCCCGGCATGCGGGCGCTAGCGCCCCACGTGTCCGGCACGCGGGCACTCGAGCGCTAGTGCTTTGGGCGCTTGGGTGCTAGCGCTTTAGGCGCTAGCACCTCATGTGCCAAGCACGTGGGCGCTCGGGCGCTGGGCGGCAAAAAGGGACTTGGTCTCTGCACTGGGAGTTGTACTCCCAAAAAGAAATAGTTATTATTTTTTTTTGTGTGTGTGTGTGTATGTGTTTGAGGAGTTAAACTCCTAAGATATTTTTGGAGCTGATGAAGGGGCTTCTCCCTTGAGCCCTGGATCTCTTCCAAAGTGGGATTTTCGGAGATGGGTCTCCTCCTTCCTCCTCTGTTGGCCGGATCTTGGAGAACAAGAGTTATGAGATAAAAAAAAATCTCCCCTTTTTGAGATCTAATGGAAGATCTGGGCTCCCCTTTGTGGGTTTTGTGGTGCAAAACTATTTAATTTTGGAAAAGAAAGAGTAAAACTCTTGATTTAATTCAAAAGAAGGGAAGAAGGTTTTAGAACCTTTTGAAAGGAGAAGAAGGCACATGAACCCTAGTTTTTGGGGAGAATGAAAAAGTCTATATTTTATTCATCATCATGTTGCCTTATATAGGCTTACACATTTATATATAGCCCCCTGGGCTTTACAAAATAGCATTTTGCCCATCCTATACTTCATGTGCTATTTCTTTTTGCACATAAGCCATGGGTTTACAAAAATTTGGCTTTATGCCCATTTTACTTACATTCATGCATAAAAAATTACATCAAAATTATTTATTAGATGATTTTTTATTTTGGTATGGAGGAGGGTCGACCGCTTCATGTTCGGACTCGATTTGGGTATGGGCCCACTTGATCTGGGCTTGGACCCACTTGGCTTGGGGTTGACCTTGACTTTGACTTGGTCAACCAGGGTGCAATTTTCGACCCCAACAAATTGCCCCCCATCAATAAGTGCACACCACATATGTGGGTTGTGTGCACGAAATTGATGAATCTTCTTTCGCGTGGAGGTCGATTAGATCTGGTTCCCGTTTTAATGACGTGGAGGTCGATGCTACCATTTTTGCGACGAGGATGGTCGGTGCTGCCCTTTTTGTGACTTGGCGGTCAGTGCTGCCTTTTCGCGAGTTGGACGGTCGGCGCTGCCCTTTTAGAGACTTGGACAGTCGGTTCTGCCCTTTTTGCGACTTGGACGGTCGGTGCTGCCATTTTTTGCGACGTGGATGGTCAGTTCTGCCCTTTTAGCGACTTGGATGGTCGGCACTGCCCTTTTAGCGACTTGGACGGTCGGTGCTGCCCTTTTTGCGACTTGGACGGTCAGTTCTGCCCTTTTTGCGACTTGGACGGTCGGTGCTGCACTTTTTGCAACTTGGACGGTCGGTTCTGCCCTTTTAGCGACTTGGACTGTCGGTGCTGCCCTTTTTGCGATTTGGACAGTCGGTGCTGACCTTTTTGTGACTTGGACGGTCGACGCTTGACGCGTCTCCGAGACGGAGTGTCCGTGGTAGACTTTTTCCTGGCCCGGAGAGATTTGGTTCTCGATTTGTGGGAAGCCGCACTGCCCTTTTTAAGATATGGACGGTCGACGCTTAACGCGTCTCCGAGGCGGAGTGTCCGTGGTAGACTTTTCCCTGACCCGGAGTGATTTGGTTCCCAATTTATGGGAAGCCTGCACTGCCCTTATGATATGGACGTTCGACGCTTGACGCGTTTCCGAGGCGGAGTGTTTGTGGTAGACTTTTCCCTGACCCGGAGCGATTTGGTTCCCGATTTGTGGGAAGCCTGCACTTCCCTTTTTACGACATGGACGGTCGACGCTTGACGCGTCTCTGAGCAGAGTGTCCATGGTAAACTTTTCCCTGGCCCGGAGCGATTTTGTTCCCGATTTGTAGGAAGCCTGCACTGCCCTTTTTACGACATGGACGGTCGACGCTTGACGTGTCTCCGAGGTGGAGTGTCCGTGGTAGAGTTTTTCCTGGCCTGGAGCGATTTGGTTCCCGATTTGTGGGAAGCCTGCACTGCCCTTTTTATGACATGGACGGTCGACGCTTGACGCGTCTCCGAGGTGGAGTGTCCGTGGTAAACTTTTTCCCGGCCCGGAACGATTTGGTTCTCAATTTGTGGGAAGCCTGCACTGCTCTTTTTACGATATAGACGGTCGATGCTTGATGCATCTCCGAGGCGGAGTGTCCGTGGTAGACTTTTCCCTGGCCCGGAGCGATTTGGTTCCCGATTCTGTAAGAATCCTGCACTGCCCTTTTTACGACATGGACGGTCGATGCTTGACGCGTCTCTGAGGCGGAGTGTCCGTGGTAGAATTTTCCCTGGCCCGGAGCGATTTGGTTCCCGATTTGTGGGAAGCCTGCACTGCCCTTTTTACGACATGGACGATCGATGCTTGATGCGTCTCCGAGATGGAGTGTCCGTGGTAGACTTTTCCCTGGCCCGGAGCGATTTGGTTTCCGATTTGTAGGAAGCCTGCACCGCCCTTTTTACGACATGGACGGTCGATGCTTGACACGTCTTCGAGGCGGAGTGTCCGTGGTAGAGCTTCTCCTGGCCCGGAGTGATTTGGTTCCCGATTTGTAGGAAGCCTGCACTGCCCTTTTTACGACATGGACGGTCGACGCTTGACGCGTCTCCGAGGCGGAGTGTCCGTGGAAGACTTTTCCCTGGCCCGGAGCGATTTGGTTCTTGATTTGTGGGAAGCCTGCACTGCCCTTTTAACGACATGGACGGTCGACGCTTGACGCGTTTCCAAGGCGGAGTGTCCGTGGTAGACTTTTTCCTGTCCCGGAGCGATTTGGTTCCTGATTTGTGAGAAGCTTGCACTGCCCTTTTTACGACATGGACGGTCGACGCTTGACGCGTCTCCGAGGCGGAGTGTCCGTGGTAGACTTTTTCCTGGCCCCGAGCGATTTGGTTCCCGATTTGTGGGAAGCCTGCACTGCCCTTTTTACGACATGGATGGTCGACGCTTGATGCGTCTCTGAGGAGGAGTGTCCGTGGTAGAATTTTCCCTGACCCGGAGCGATTTGGTTCCCGATTTGTGGGAAGCCTGCATTGCCCTTGTTATGACATGGACGGTCGACGCTTGATTTGACTTGCTCTGCTTCTTACAGTGTCAGGGCTGAACTTGACTTGCTCCGCTTCTTGTGGTGTCGAGATTGGATTCTGACTTGCTCCGCTTTCTGTGGTGTCGGAGTTGAAGTTGACTTGTTGATTGTGATTTGGGTTGACATTGGCATCGCCATACTGGAATATGATACCAGAAGCGAATCATCATTTGCCATGAGAGGATTTGGGGATTTTGGTTTTAGTCGGCATCTGCATTGCTGCACTGGAATAATGCCAGCAGTAACTCATCATTTGCCCCTGCCCTTTTAGGAGCGATGGCTTAGGAGACAGGTTTGGATCCCTATCACCTATGACTTTTCAATTTTATGGGCCGTAAGGATCCCATAAAAACATTCTCTCCCTACGAGTCGAAAGGATCTCGTAGGTGTATTTTCTCTTTAGGAGTCGTGGGGACTTCCAAGTGTGTTGCTCCTTTGTGAGTCGTAAGGATCTCACGCGGGAATTTTCTCCTCACAAAGTCGAGAGGACTTTATGAGTGCATTTCATCTCTTTTTCACTAGTTCGCGCTCTTTTGGGTTTTCACAAACTCGCCGGCAGTCCTGCTGTTTTTACTCACGGAGCCCTTTCGGGTTTTTATCCGTGCTCATTTTGCTTGTGGACATACCCTTTTTTTTGGAATCTTCATCGCTGGTGGGACTTTGAATGTGGTCTCTCCGGTAGGACTTGGGAGAGATTGGGATCGTTTTACGCCCGTGGATTGTATACGGTTTTGCAGGATGTATGATCCAGACCGTAGGGCTAAAAGAATTTCGGTGCTTTGTCGGCGTCTGCATTACTGCACTGGAATATGGCACTGAGAGTGACTCATCATTCGCCGTTTTTAGAATTTGGGTTTTGGTTGGCGTCTGCATCGCTGCACTGGAATATGGTACCAAGAGCGACTCATCATTCGCCGTGAGGGGATCTCCCTCGTTTCCAGTTTAATGACTTAGGGGTCATATGTTCCCAGTTTAACGACTTAGAGGTCATCTGTTCCCAGTTTAAAGACTTAGGGGTCTATGGATCGAAAGCTTGGAATTTTGGGGTAGGGGTCGGCATCAATGTTGCTAACACTGAAGCACAGGTGCCAGGAGCAATTCATCATTTGCCTTTTCCTGTTGGGAAGCGATGGCTTATGAGACAGGTTAAGATCCCTATCACCTAAGACTTTTCAATTTTATGAGCCGTAAGGGTCCCATAAAAGCATTTTCTCCCTACGAGTCGTAAGGATCCCGTTGGTGCATTCTCTTTAGGAGTCGTGGGGACTCCCAAGTGTGTTTTTCCTTTGTGAGTCGTAAGGATCCCACGAGGGTGTTTTCCTACTAGTCGAGAGGATCTGGTAAGTTTGTTCTCCTCATGTATCATGAGGACGCATGAGTGGGTCTTTCCATATGGAGCATAATTCCAAGGGCGGAGACCAGCCACGTGACTGGTGATTGCGGTGGGTCATGGGTATAATGAGAATTATTTGAGCCCATAGATTGTATACGGTAGTCAACTTGGGGACCATCCGTAGGGCTGGAAGAATTTTGGGAAATTATCGGCGTCTGCATCGCTACATTGGAATATGGTACCAGGAGCGATTCATTATTCGCCGTTGGGGATTTGAGTTTTAGATGCCGTCTGCATCGCTGCACTGGAATATGGTACCAGGAGCAACTCATCATTCGCCGTTGGGACATTTAGAGTTTGGTTGGCGTCTGCATCGCTGCACTGGAATATGGTACCAGGAGCGACTCATCATTCGCCGTTTTTTCTCTCTATCATTTCAGCTTTTATTATCGCGAATGTCGCGATTGCCCTATCATTTCGGCTTTATTTTTCGTGTTTATTTTTACTCGCTGATTTTAATTGTGAGTTGCCCTATCTTTTCGGCTTTTTTTTTGGTTTTTTTATTTACACACATTTTTTTATATTTACATTCCCATTTTAATGACGTGGTGGTCGACTGTTCCCATTTAATGATGTGGTGGTCGTATGTTTCCAGTTTAACGACGTGGTGGTCGTATGTTTCCAGTTTAAAGACGTGGAGGTCTATTGGGCTTGCTTATCCCAACTCTTCGAACTTTGGTCTTGGCGGAGCTGTGTTGATGACTGTAGCTCTGTGGATTGCCGATACATTCGAGGATTGTGAGGTTTTTCCAAGCTTGTATTGGTCCTCTGCCCAATCTTTGAAAACACATCAGTCTTCAATGGTATGACTCACCACCCTATGGTATGGGCAGTATACGGGATTGCCGATCATATTCATTTTATGTGGCCTATTCGAAATAGGCAGTTGGAGACCGTTGTTCAAGGCTTCCTCGAATATATTGCGGACCTCATCCCTCCTGAAGGAGTACACTTTCTTCTTTCTCTCCATTAGAATATGTTTCCCCAATCAGAGCAAAACTCTGTTCAAATTTTAAAATTTGAAATGAAGCAGCGCTTCATAGCAGCGCCAGCGCTGAGAGTCAAAGACTCTGAGGCAGCGCTCACGTGCAAAGCACATGAGCGCTAGCGCTAAGAGCGCTGCACTCTAAGCAGCGCACCACGAGGACGTGAGCGCTAGCGCTAAGAGCGCTGCACTCTAAGCAGTGCACCACGTGCAAAGCACGTGAGCGCTAGCAATATAACAAAATATTCTCGGCCCTTGGATCAAAGATCCAACGAACATGATTAAAAATCATCAATCGATCAGAATAAATTCTGTTAAGGAAACATTCCTCAGAATCTTTCCAAATAGGAAAGATTATGCTCTGAAAATCAGAGCACCGTTGGATCAATGATCCAATGGTGATTAAAAATCACCAAAATATAGAATAAATTCTATATGGGAAAAGATTTCGCAATCTTGTTAAAAACAAGAAGATTGTCTTCTGTAAAACAGAAGCCCTAGAATCAAAGATCTAACGGTAGGAAAAATCCCCAATTCAATTAGAGAAAAGATCTCTTCAACTGATTCAACAAATCAGCCTACCCTATATAAAGGCCCCAAGACTTCAAGTCTGATAGAGAGGACCCCCCCAAACTTTGAGAAAGTTCAGAAAGAAGAGCAAGCTCTTGGTAGAAGAAGAATTTCTTCAAGGTAAAATAAAGAGATCAAAGAATCTCATCAGAAAAAAAAATTAGTTCTTATGCTAGATCATAGATCTTTAAGACAAATTGTCTTTCACAAAAGAGATCATAACATCTCATTATAAAAGGGGGGAGAATAATTCAATTCTCTTAAGATCACAAATCTATAAAGACAAAGCCTTTTACCAAAAATATAAGAGATTGAAATATCTCCTATAAAATAAGAACTTTGTTCTTAGATTCACGAGACAAAGTCTCTTATAAGAGAGAATTTAATTCTCAGAGAATAGAGCTGTTTAAAAAGAGCCCTAGCACTCCAATTAAAAGAAGCGCTTTAGCGCTTCAAAATTTAGCGCACAGCGCTGCAGAGCCTTAGCACTTCAATTAAAAGAAACGCTTTAGTGCTCTAAATCTAGCACATAGCGCCGCAGAGCCTTAGCGCTCCAAATTTAAAGAAGCACCTCAGCGCTCCAAATCTGGGACACAGCGCCACGTGCTCCTCATGTGTGCGCTACTTCACCAGAAGCGCTCTGCTCTCATTGAATGGCGCACAACGCCAAGCGCGCCACGTGCTCCTCACATGTGCGCTGCTTCACCAGAAGCGATCTGCTCTCATTGACTGGCACTTGGCGTCAAGCGCGCCACGTGCTCCTCACGTGTGCGCTACATCACCAGAAGCGCTCTGCGCTCATTGACTGGCGCTCAGCGCCAAGCGCGCCACGTGCTCCTCACGTATGCACTGAGAGAACATAAATTGTTCTTTAAATGATAAAGCCCAGAGCCATAATAAGTGCTCAACATTTAATAAAAGACAGAAAGTTGTCAGGATCAATGCTCAGCATTGTTAACTAAAAAAGGACCGAGCCTAATTAAATGTCTAACATTTTAAATGAATGGGCCGAGCCCAATTTGGCCACAGATCTCTAATTCGGATTAATTGAGCCCATATGCTCATAAATTTTTGATCTTAGTCCCAAATTGGACTACAGATCTCCCAACCAATATTGGTTCAAGGGTACATCTCTTCACTCCTCTGATATTTGTCGTTGTAATCCTTCAACGTCTTCAGAGAGGTGACGAGTCCCAACAACCAGACATTTCACGGACTGTGGGATCCTTAAACTCATGGACTATGATGTCCTTAAACTTACAGACTATGATATCTCTAAACTACCACAGACTGTGGGGTCCTTAAACTCATGGACTATGATGTTCTTAAACTTTATAGACTATGATGTCTTTAAACTTTACAGAGTATGATGTCTTTAAACTGTCATAGAGCCCAAATGCTCTTTTTTTGGATCTAAATGATCCTGTTAAGTAGATCTTAGTCTAAAATTAGATTAACGTATTCTTAACAAACGTTAAGTTGATCTTAGTCTAAAATTAGACTAACGTATCCTTAACAAACGTTTAAGTTGATCTTAGTCTCAAATGAGATTAACGATCCTTAAACCCAAACTAAAACCCAAATCTAAGAAAATACGGATTTGGACTAATCCACGCCCTACGGGCGACAACATAAATTAGTTTCCGTATACAATCCACGGGCAACCAAAAACAAAACAAACAAACACGACATGAAGTGACCATCTGGAGAAGAAGAAAGTGGTTGCCGCGATGCGGTAGCGTAATTAACTGCAGGGGCTTGCGCCTACAGGGAAGAGCGTCCCCACAATCAAAAACCACTCACAATGAGGGGGAATCTGACGAAGTCTGCTACAACGGCCGCATCCGTCTAAACCTCCGATACACGGTGCCATAAATCAACTTGGTATCTTCGGAGAGGTGGATGGATAAAACCAAATAGCATCTGCCCCCAAAATTCAGGCCAGACGTCCCAACGTTCCAGTCACGTCTTTCGGCGGAGAACAGATTCTGGCACGCCCAGTGGGACCTTTTCCTCTTTCCACTCCACACTTCGTGTGTCGTATTTCACGAACAAGTCGCGGTTTGATATGGTTGCCTTTGGATGTGAAGTACTAAGATTTGGTATCTTGCTCCGTGTAGAAAAACAGAAGATCAGTGGCTTCAAACTGCACTAATTGCAATAACTCTCACTCCGTCCTCGCCGGAGGAGTGACCTACAGGCCTTAAGCGGCCTTTCTTTTTACGATGCCAGTGGACCAGGTGACGCAAGCCACCATAGGGCTATTCTTTGGGACCATGCTCCCACCAATGAGCTTCAACGCCCCACTGCCATCGCAAGAAGCTCCGAAGAAGTCGGTCTTTGATCGGCTTACGACTACCACGGCCCCTCTCAACGGGTCACCCAAATCCAACGCCTCGGTTTTCAACAGACTTGGCCAAAACTCAAGTGGGCCCGTGAAGAAGACCGCAATACCTGAAGCGGCCATCCCAAAGCGGATAGTCATTCCTGTTCCTGAAGTCATCAGAGCGACTTCCTCTGTTAAGGAGTCGGTCTTTGCAAGACTGACCGTTTCAGCTCCCGTTACAGGCGAAGTCAACAAAGTTGCTACCCCTGTTCGAAAGTCTGCCTTCGACAGGTTGGCCATCCCCTCTTAACGGACGTCGGCCTTCGACAGGCTAACGAAAACAACAGCCCTCATCAGAGCGGGGGACATGAAGAAGCCACCCCCATAGCTGAGTGATTGTGATTTGTTGTTTTTGCGTACGTGCGTTTTAAAATCAAAGTTAAGAATATACCGCAATCAATAACGGTGTCGTTTGGTAGCTAGCCGGTTGAGTATGGGTCGGTCCACAGGGAAAACGTGTTCTTTTCTTATTGTTCTAACGAGTTAAGTCCTATTTTTGGTAGGTTTTGAATTTTAGAAAAACTAAGATTGAATTTAATTTGATTTAAAACCTTGATAGGGTTAGGATTAGCTTAGTTTGGAAAAAGAATTCTTCTCACTGCTTCCTTTTCCCTAATTAAGAACTTAGGAGTTACGGTAATAGTCAATAAAGGGGATTAGCACGACTAGGAAGAAACGTGGTTTCTTCCTTTTGGTCCTTATCCGTCCTTTCTTGGCTTTTAGCCCTAACCTTTATGTAAATCAACCATAACCGGTCTAACTAGGGAATTGCTGCTATCTCGTAGGATAGGGTGCCGTAGTGAGCGGTGTGTGTTTGATTCACATAAAGTCCTAATTTTAAAATATTATACGGGCAAGAAAGGAGTGAGAGATGTTCATCTCTCAAACCTACCCAATCCTAACCCTAACAAGTGACGAATTACTCACTCATTAGGGAAGTTACGATGTAGTTCATTTTTATAATTTTCTTTTTAATTACCTAATTAATGTTTAGATAATAAAAGACAGATACTAAATTGCAGAAATAAAAGACGAAATGAAAATTGCAAGATAAAAACTTACTTTATTGACACCTCTTGACGATTACAATAGAATTGAAAATTTAATCTAGAAAATAAAAAGAGGCATGCCTAATTAGGCTGTAGGCTTTACTATTTATAGATAGGAGAAACCCTAGGGTTTACATCTGATCCACATTTGAAATTACAAGACCGCCATAAGAAAGCCGGGTCAAAGCACCGACACCCACCGACACGTGCACTGCACGGCCGCGGAACCGCGGCGGAATGCCATGTTTGGCCGCGGATCCGCGGCCATCTTGGGGGTTCTCTGTCTCATCTTTCCAGGGTTGCTTTATGTTGCCTTTTTCTTCTGTTTTCTTCACTTGGTTCTTCAGACTCTTTTCTACTTTCTCCCAGATTTCCAACAGTGCAGAATTTGTGGAATTTTACCGTTATCTTTGCGTTGAAGTCTTGAATCTTGTGCTGCTTTCGTACTTTGTGCAATCGAACTGTTCATTGATCTTCATTTGTTCCTTAAACTGGTAGGCGGTATCATACAGATTCTTCTATTTGTTGGTCGTAGTCTCACATTTATAGCGTCTTTTCCTGAATTTCACTGTATTGTTCTGAGAACCTGTAACCTGCAACTATTTAGCAGACATGGATCAAAAGCACCTATTTATTTGCAATATGATTAAGAATAGGGAATATAATAATGCAAAATTCTGATATGAACAAATACTCCCAAACTTATCTTTTGCTCGTCCCGAGCAAAGCCAATTTTATTCTCGAAAAAATCCTAACCTTACTTTCCCAGGGAATCGCGATTGCACTGAGCTCGTGCAATAAGCCGTTAAACCTCTAGGTGTCCCTAGTAGGAGGAGTGTCGTCTCCTGAGGGTTTTCAGCGGATACTACCCACAAAATCCCATCAATTTGGCCTTTTGACTTTCATTCTTCAATTCGGTGTTCTAGCAAGAAATTCTATTATTTTCAACTTAGAAATCATCAACCCGTATTTTTCACACTCACTTATCATTTAACTTAAGATCGTATATGTTCTGTAAATTTATTTAGCTTTCAGCATCTTTTGAATTTTCCTTCTAAGGTTCCATCTCAATTTAGGAATTTTTATCATCTCTACTGAAAATATAAACCCTATCTTTCATTCCTATCTCTCATCAAAACCCCAATCATATACCCCTACGTGTGTGTATGTATCACCCATACACTTAGAAATTCAATTCAAGCTATCATACTCTTGTCCATCGTCCAAAGTACTTTTAATTGGTGAATTTTAGATGAAATTGCTCACACATCCTTCATGTGACCGTTAATATTTCTTGAAGTACTAACGACCGATTACAAAATGTGTTTGCGCATTAAGGTGTAATTGCTCGTCTTGTAATACCTAAGACTTTAGCACTGACTTCCAAACCAGTTGGTCTAAGACACAAGGTGATAAAGCACCCTCGCTATATATTTTTTATTTTATGCAGCCTTAAGTAATTACAAAATCAGTGTTTATTTTTTTATATCTCTTTATTCACACTTATACTTTTATTTAATTTTTTTTCTTATACTAAGGATTTTAGACAAGAGCATTTCAAGGTATCCTCTACTATTCCCAGTTTCAAGGTGTGTGTATGTGCTAATTTTAGGGTATGTATTTTAAGAATTTAGACTTAAGGTTCAGAATTATTTTTCAGACTTACACTTCAAATAAAAATTCAATACTCTTCCCTTATTTTGACTTGGCCCAAGAACTGAACTCAAAATTTGCCTATTTCTAAATAAACTACAAGGACATATATTTTCTACTGTTAAACTTTAAGAAAGGTTATTTTTAGGATTTTTAATTTACTAAGTTTAGCATCTAGTTATTCCCTACTATTCAACCGTCATGATGAACTTAAATCAAATATGGCCAAAATTGAACTTTTCAATTTTTATAATTTTAAATTTTTTTCAATTTTTATGGGTTTTAAAATAAGTATGTAAATGCAAAAATATATACATGAATGCGAAGGAAGAAAATTTACCGAGCACACCCCCAAATTTAAACTTGACAGTGCCCTCACTGTCAGGCTACATCAAGGGATCAAAATTGTCGGCACTCCCCCGTTTGTTATTATTTTTTTTATTAACAGAAAAAGAAAACAAAATATATATACACAAAAAGGTCCCCCCAAACTTAAGTGAAACAATGTTTCCACTGTTTAAGCGTTAAAGTTCAGAGCTAGGGAGGAGAAAAACATAGTATCAAGCTATACAAGGCCTTACATAGGCCAAAGGTTAGTACCAACCATTCAAAAATTTTATCGTTATAAAGCAGCGGTTAGTGAAAAATCATGTTGTATAGAGTCAGGAAGAAATGGGGTAAAGATAAGTGGTGTAATGGAAAAGATTTACGTCTCGATTTGTAGAGACGAAACAATAATGGTGAACGAAAACGAGAATGTGGATGATTAGGAATGGGAAGAATGGTCACATTCTCGTATGGGATAAGAAGAAATGGTGGTGGTTCGACTTCTTCAGGTGGAGGTTGATTAATCACAAAATCTGTGTCGTTTAGGAATGCGAGTTCTTCGGCGAAAATATTTTCGAAACTTTCATCGATGATCCGATTGAACGTTTCAATGTCAATAAGTGTCGCGCCAGAATTCAACACACTTGATTTTTCAAAAATTATGGAGGTAGGAGACTCGTAAGGCTCATCTACCTTATTCTCAAAAGAGTCTAAATCAAGTTGTTTTTCTAGAATTATCGAACTCAAAATATCGGATTGTGATTCATTAACACTCGCTATCATTAAAGGAAGATTAGAAGAAGAACCAGAGAAAGTGGGAGAAAGAAGTTGAATACGAACTTGAGGGTAGAGATGGAGTGTATAAATTAACGCAATTCGTAATGACTGATGTGTAAAAAATGATTGTGCTAATTTATCAACCCACTGAGAAATGAGGTCAAATCCCTCAAGATTCGTGAGAAAATATGGGTACGTCGAACTTGGTAAATCAGACATAAAAAATGAAAGTGTAACGGTTTCTTGCAAGGTCGGAACGAGGATGGAGGGAAGTGATTGAGGAAGGGTATCAGTTAAAGATTCAGGAGGGTGTGCGCAGTCAATGAAAGGAATATAATGAATTGGAAAATCCGACTCCTCAAGTAAAACTGCTTTATCCTCAATAATTTCCTCAATACTCTCCTCAAAATTTAGCTTATCCATGTAATTCTCATCAAAATCAAGACGCATATGAAATTCGGGAAAAATAGTTAATGACTTGGGATGATGAATTGGAGAGAGAAACTCATCCAAATCTGTGGGTTCATCATCCAAAATATTCCCAGCGTCTATATCCTCAATCAAGTGAAAATCAATTTTTTCAGACACCTCATCAAAAGCATGGATATTAATCAATTCAGGTTCTAGAGTGGAGATGTAGAGGTCAAAAGGATTGGTGATGGTTTCACTCGAAAGGGACCCTTCACAATCAGGTAAATCAAACACTACAAAGTCGCACAACTCATTAAACGTTTTATTTTCAACTGGTGAATCATTTGGAACACTTGATAGACATTCAAAACCGGAATTGTGGGATTCAATTTGGAATGGGTAGGTTTGATTTGGAAGGGTGCACAGCTCACTCTCTCCACTCAAAATATCAATCTTTCCAACCGCCTCATCATACATTTGAAAATTTGGAGCTAGTTGGAAACTAGCTACCGGGTCACTAAGTTGTATAAGAGCGGCCATGGACGCATTCAAATCCCTCATTTGTTGGTATGACGCTACCATAAAGTCTTCCAACGTCTGTTCCAGACTAGACATGGGTTGTGACGGGGTTTCAGTAAAAGATTCAAAGTTGTTTGGATACGTGAAACTCCCAAATGGCTGTGTAGAAGCAATGTTTAGGGAAGGTGCAAAAGTCGGGTAGGACTGGTAGGAATTGAATGGTTGGACAGGAGTAGGATCAATATTTGGATAAAAAGGTGAATGGAATTATTGATCCAAAGAATTCGCAGTGGTGAAAGGAGTGAAAGATCGGTTACGAGATTGTTCAATATGTTCAGCAATAGACATGGGTTTCGGAGTTACAATAGAACTCGAAAAAGGGGTATCAACGTAAGAAGGTGGTGAAGGTTGAAATGGTTGATATAAGGTGGATTGCGGAGTCCAACTGGTTGTCCTAAACGCGTCTATTCGATCTTTCAAAGAAATTTTGGGTATGGAGGGGTCGATCGAAATTCGACCAAACAAGAAGCATAGGAAGTAATGTCTGGTTGAGAGTACCAAAGTTCGACAATAGTTTTGCGAGGTGGGGTACCCATGATGTGATGAGAGAAAGGAGAAGAAAAAGAATGTGATTTTTTAATTTTATTTTATATTTTTTTTGTTCTTAAAAAAATTGTTTGTTTTTGGAGTTTTGAAATTTTTGAAAGTGTTTTTTTAGAAAGAGTTTTTGCAAAATTTATACGGAACTACGGCACAATTTCAAACAACCACAGTTTAAACATGCACAATCAAGCCTAGAGCTAGGGTCTCCTAAGTCAACTAGACTGCTCCTAACTGTTCCAAAGAGACAAGTTGTGAGATATCCCTCAAATCGCCTCTTCACCGCCAATTGTGGCCAGGTAAGCACAAATGAAGAAATGAGGGATCCGCTAACGAATCACCGTGATACGGGCCTTTTAAAGTTACCTTTCTCACTTGTTTAGCCTATGCACCACAAAATCAGGTTTAGATAAACGACTGAATGCCCACAAACATTCTTTGTCCTAATGAGCGCGACAGACCTTAATTGGCTGAGTCTAGATATTTTTTAATTAGCTCAAGGGTGATGCATATGCTTTTAGTGATTTTTGGGGTCTTAGGAAGGGTAATGAAATCCCTACCCAATCTGAATTGGTGTTATAGCCCCTTAAAAGTCCGTATTAATTATGCAAAGCAGTTAACACACCAAGAAAATCTAAAACACTTGCAAAATATTTTTTTTTATTTGGCAGCGCAAAGAATCCTGCACAAAATTGATTTATTGGAGAGGGAGAAGAAATTTTCCGCAAAGAACCCTGCAAGAAAATTTTTCAGTGGAGATGAGAGGGTAGAAGAGAAGACAAGAAATACCCACAGAGAAATCTGAGTGCTGATGTCAGCAATTTGACCGCGGTTCCGCGGTGGATCAATTGGTTCAGAGCTTCAAAAATTTTCTCTGTTCTGCTGAGGTTCTCCTCTATCTGTTCAGATCCTCTGTTTGTTGATTTGTTCACTGAATTTTCTCCAGATCTGAATCAGTCCGTCTTCTTTTCCTGCACAATTCACACAAAACCCCTCAAAAAGAAAAAGATGAAATTTTTTATGTATTTTTTCGTTTTTCAGTTTTTATGATTTTTTCAATTTTAATTAACCCGATATTACAAAAAGAAAATAACTACAGTTATCCCCGGCAACGGCGCCATTTGATTGATAGCTGTTTTTTTTGCGTACGTGCGTTTTAAAATCAAAGTTAAGAATATACAGCAATCAATAACGGTGTCGCTTGGTAGCTAGCCGGTTGAGTACGGGTCGGTCCACAGGGAAAGCGTGTTCTTTTCTTATTGTTCTAACGAGTTAAGTCCTATTTTTGGTAGGTTTTGAATTTTAGAAAAACTAAGATTGAATTTAATTTGATTTAAAACCTTACTAGGGTTAGGATTAGATTAGTTTGGAAAGAGAATTCTTCTCACTGCTTCCTTTTCCCTAATTAAGAACTTAGGAGTTAGGGTAATAGTCAACAAAGGGGATTAGCACGACTAGGAAGAAACGTAGTTTCTTCCTTTTGGTCATTGTCCGTCCTTTCTTGGCTCTTAGCCCTAACCTCTATATAAATCAACTACAACCGGTCTAACTAGAGAATCACCGCTATCTCGTAGGATAGGGTGCCGTAGTGAGCGGTGTGTGTTTGATTCACATAAAGTCCTAATTTAAAAATATTATACGGGCAAGAAAGGAGTGAGAGATGTTCATCTCTCAAACCTACCCAATCCTAATCCTAACAAGTGAGGAATTACTCACTCATTAGGGAAGTTACGATGTAGTTCATTTTTAGAATTTTCTTTTTAATTACCTAATTAATGTGTAGATAATAAAAGACAGATACTAAATTGCAGAAATAAAAGAGGAAATGAAAATTGCAAGATAAAATCTTACTTTATTGACACCTCTTGACGATACAATGGAATTGAAAATTTAATCTAGAAAATAAAATGAGGCATGCCTAATTAGGCTATAGGCTTTCCTATTTATAGATAGGAGAAACTCTAGGGTTTACATTTGATCCACATTTGAAATTACAAGACTACCCTAAGAAAGCCGGGTCAAAGCACCGACACCCACCGACACGTGCACTGCAAGGCCGCGGAACCGTGCGGAATGCCATGTTTGACCGCGGATCCGTGGCCATCTTGGGGGTTCTCTGTCTCATCTTTCCGGGGTTGCTTTATCTTGCCTTTTTCTTTTGTTTTCTTCACTCGGTTCTTCAGACTCTTTTCTACTTTCTTCCAGATTTCCAACAGTGCAGAATTTGTGGACTTTTACCGTTAGCTTCGCGTTGAAGTCTTGAATCTTGTGCTGCCCTCGTACTTTGTGCAATCGAACTGTTCATTGATCTTCATTTGTTCCTTAAACTGGTAGGCGTCATCATACAGATTCATCTATTTGTTGTTCGTAGTCTCACATTTGTAGCGCCTTTTCCTGAATTTCACGGTATTGTTCTGAGAACCTGTAACCTGCAACTATTTAGCAGACATGGATCAAAAACACCTATTTATTTGCAATATGATTAAGAATAGGGAATATAATAATGCAAAATTCTGATATAAACACTGAGCCAGTACCGTCTGCTCGACACGCTCGACGTCGCCACTGGCGCCGAATGAGGAAGGCTGGGGCAATTCCCCATCTAGACTTACCCCGCCGGCTCCAACGGTGGAAGTCAATGCTGATGTTCCAATTGGGAACAGCTTTGAACCACTCAGTAGAGTCCGCAAGAACTCTCCGACTGCCGTGATGAAAAGATCTCCTCCACCTGTAGAGAATTCTACAAAAACAAAGCTGGAGCAGCCCCCTCAGCGGTTGCCTCTAAAATTTACAAGGTCTGGCGACAGGTCCAAGACTCGGTGATCAATCAAGACCACTCCCGCCGACCGAAGAAGATGAAAGTTCGGCAAGAGAAGGACCACCCTGTCATACCATAGAAGGTGTCGTCCACTTGGGTGCCCGCTGCAATGGCTCCTTCAACTTTGACCGCTCACAAAAGGAGAAGACCGGAGAAAATCCTCGTGTCTGTGACAAATCTCAAGGGCACTGAATCTAAACGCCCCAAGTTTGGGGGCATGGTGGTGCACACTGTTTATATGGATTTCGGAAAAGAGGAAAGCCGTGCTTCTACGGGTCATCGACCACTCACCAGATCTGTAACAAAGGCCCAGGAGCAACAACAGAAGCTCCAGGAAATGTTAACACAGATGGCCGCACTCACTGGGCCAAAAGAAAGCCCGGAAATATTGTCGGAGCAGCGTCAGGAACAAGAAACAGATTCCGAGTTCCTCCGCAGAATTCTCGAGAGGAAAGAGAAAGAGGCCGCGGAACAAGCGGCCAACATAAAACAAATGGCGCTTTTATACTAAGACATGGTCGGTATGATGATCCAGCCGGACCCTCCAGTCGATGAGCCTCCAATAATAATTGAAGACGATAGAGGGGAGACATCAAACCCACTTCCGGCCTCTTCAGCTGCGAAGGAGGAAACAATCTCAAAAGCGGTGCTCGATGATTATATAGTTCAACAACTACGAGCTCACCAAGCGAACGAAACCGCTGGCCAAATTGTTAAGACTGGATGACCCTATCCGGGTTGGTACGAACAAATAAAGTACCCTCCAGGATATACGATCCCTAAATTCCATGTATATAAGGGGACGGGGAATTCACACCAGCCCGTTGCTCAATTCAGAGCCTTGTGCGATAATACTGGGGGTGACGACAAACTGCTGCTTCGCCAGTTTGTTGGCAGCTTATCGGAGACGGCTTTTGAATGGTACTCCAAGCTCCCGAACGACTCGGTTAAGAAATTTGCAGAAATGGAATTACTATTTACGCAGAGATTAACAAGCGCTAGCGAGCGCACCCCGATCACCGCATTAATTAACGCCAAAGTGAAACCAGGCGAAACATGGGTTCAGTACGCGATACAGTAGCGGAATCTATGGTCGAAGTGCGAACAACGCATAGAGGAAGCTCCTGTAGTGGGCATGTTCGTGGGTACTCTTGATCCGCAGGTGACCATATCCCAGTTCATGATGTTCTTCAAGCCAACTTCTTTCCAGGCCTTGATTGACAAGCTGACCCAAATGGATCAGATGGGTCATAGACCATCTTCTTCGAAGATGGAATCTCGAAACGAAAAGGGGAAAGGGAAAGCGACCTTCGTCGCTAATGCTCAGCAGCAGCCCAGTGGTCCAAAACCAACTGATCACCAAGACGATAGGCAGCGATTCTTTAATGAGAAACTGAAGCGCCCTTATTCGTTTCCCCAGGATAAAACGAGGAGACTGTTCGAGCTGGCGGTGCGCAACAGGCTCATCACCTTGCCGGATCCAAAACGTCTATTACAGCCCGGCGATGTCAACAATTCTAATTACCGCCCTTACCACCGAGCAGTAAGCCATCCAATCGAAGATTGCTTCGTCTTCAAAGGCTGGATTGATGACCAGTACTAGCAGGGTAAGTTCGCGCTGTCCGAAAATTGGAAGGTAAATCTGCCACAGCAGCACACCCCTAAAAGGGTAGACATGCCGGGGGCATCATGCTCATTTATAGAGGAAGCTCCATGGGATGTAGTTCTTTCGGCAAAAACGTAAAGAATGCTGAAGGATCTTCAAGCGTGCCCGGCAATCAGGTGGAAAAGCCCACTAGAGCCCGAGATCATTGAGGGGATGCTAAAACCACGCCCAACACTGGGAGTTAATAGCGATGGACAAAACACCCAGGCCCAGCCGTCAAAGTCTTCGAAGAAAAAGAAGAAGACTAAAAAGCCCGCGAAGTTTGATGACAAGCGCACGGACTTACAAAAACATATTGACACGCTGGAGGAATACAACCAAAAGGCGCGAACCCCGGACACACTCTAAGAATTTCTCAACAATATCCTTGAGAGCGGAGATAACGACAATAACGACGGGGATAACTTGTCAGAAGAATCTGAGGATTATGTGGCAAGTTGCCACATGATCTCTCATTCGGCGTTAACTAACGAAGAAGCTCACTCAGCGTTAGAAGATAGCATAAAGAAGCTGGGGGCTGGGTCGAAGCCAAAGCCCTTAGAACCGTCTGACGAGATGATCGACCTGCTGCTGAACGAAGCCCGTCAAAAGAGCAAGGATAATCAAGAACACGAAATGGCCATATTCAAAAAGGCCAGGAGTTGGCGGCAATTTAAAGAAGTCATGGGTCATGGAACACTCCAACCAGATCAAAGCATGCCCGCGGCAGACAGAAGCAGGTTTAAAACGAGGAAACGATTCGCTAAAGCCATGTCGTTGGGGATGAAGCTGCCACCTCTCAAAGAAGACACTTTAGAAAATACGTTCCCCGACGAACTAGATGCACATCCGAATTATTGCTTATATTATCGGAGGACCACGCACCCTACTGAAGAGTGCAATGCTTTTAAAAACTGGTGGTAGGGATACGTTGCCCACCGACAGCATTTCAAACGGATGAAGCGCAAAACGCGTCGAGAGCAGAAGAGCACGACAAATGAGCGCAAAAGAACTGCCGGCAATTATTACATGGTTGATAGCAAGAGATCACAAGTTCTCACCTTCGGGAGCGATTCTGATGAAGAAAGAGCCCTCAGCCCTCTCTTCAAGGAATCCATCTCTGAAACAGAAGAGACGAAAACCTGCAAGAACATTCAGCTGCGTAATCGTTCGCTACCCGAAAAGAATCTCGGACCCGCAAACAAGGGATCGAACAAAAAATATAAGGGGAAAGAAAAAATCCCTATAGATATCGCCCTCAATGACCGAGTCGTCGAAGAGCTGGCAGCCAAAGACCCGCCAAAGAAAAACAAGGTGGATTACAACGTTCTGGCACTCCTGAGGAAAATACCCTCACAACTGAGCATTCTTGACGCCCTTCTGCTATCCAAAGAGGCGAGAGATTCATTGATCAAAGCACTACAAGAGCCCGAACAGTTTTAAACTTTCCTTGCCGAAGAAAAGATGAAGGACGGGCTGGAAGAAATTCACACAGCTGACATCACTTTCGGTGATGATGATCTCCTCCTCGGAACATGCGAGCACAACCGTCCCCTATATGTCTCCGGGTATTGCCATGACATTAAGATAGGGAAGATCCTAATTGACAATGGGTCCTTTGTCAATCTCCTAAATATGAGGGTGCTAAAAGAAATCTACATGAGCGTTCAACATCTCGCTCGGGATAAAATCACTATCTCCGGATTTGACTCCCAGTCATCATGGACGCTTAGGTCTGTGATACCGACGTTACGTTTTGGGCTGCTCGTCACTGACATCAAGTTTCCGTCATTGATGCCAAGACTTGCTACAACGCTTTGCTTGGCCGGCCTTGGTTACACAAGTACAACATTATCCCTTCTACACAGCATCAGTGTATGAAGTACTTCGAAGATGGGTTTGAATACACTGCTACAGGGGAGCTGAACCCATTCTCCATAAACGAAGTCCGAAAGTACGAAGATGCAAAGTACTTCTTACAAGACTTTGAAGACACGGAAAGATGTCATAAACCTGAGAATAAGCAAAAATCTATCACCACCATTCCAGTCTTCGGGAGCGATACCGAGGAGGAAGAAGAGGTAGTCTATTCGGGACCTCGCCGATACAATAAATCGGGACCGTCTACCCCTATTCTGCTCTTTGGCAGTGACTCTGAAGACGAGGTCAACGCAGTATTCTTGGCTCGTCCATCAGTGTAAGCCTTCATTGGAGATGAAGAAAATTTACAAATTGCTATAGTTCCGCGGCAGCACTACAAAGAGCTCGATGCGCTTGAAACATATAGCGTGCAAGAGCTGCAGACATTCTACGTCCCTCCCAGGCGAAGAGATGAAAAGGTAATCTTATTTTATCGATCCACGGAAACCAAAGTGGAGAAAGAAATGTGGCATGGTGCCGATTCTACACTTGATAGGCTCCAGCCCATCCGTCTGCCCAGGTACTACACAGAAGGATTAAAAAGGGTGTTGAGGCGCCAAGGCGTACCCTTCAAACAGACTGCTCGACAAGCTCAGTTCTACAATAGGATCTGGAACGTTCCCGGAACTCAGCGAAAATTGCCCAACGGGAGAATGGAAACGAATGGGCTCGGATATGTTCAATCCAAGAAACGGGAGCGATTCCATGGCTGCTATGTTATACATGATTTTGATGAAGAAGGAGATGCTCTGTCAGAAGACGCTAACCCTGAACCAAAATGAGGTCTCGCCATGAAAGTGCCAAGTCCATCGTTCAAAGAACAGATAGATAAGATAATAAGGGAAGCGGGTCAAAAGGTCCGGGATGATCATAGCCGCGAAATGGCCATCTATGAAAAAGCCAGAACGCAGCGTCTCCTTCAGCAGGTTACGAAAAATGATGATTCCCTTCGTCATCAACCCGTCATATGGAAGACTCGATGCGGAGGCAAAAATAAATTGAAGAACGGAAAAAATGTTCGACAGCAGCAAAGCAGGTCCAAGAAGCCTCGCGATCGAAAATTGAGCAGCCGGGATCGTCTCTTATAAAGAAGATTGGTCGAGCATATTCTTTTCCCTAAGACAAGACAAGAAAGATATTCAGTCTTGTCATTAAACATCAGATGATTACCCTTCCAGAGTCCAAGCACCCTGAACAAGCAAGTGAGGTTCATCACCCAGATTATTGCTCCTATTATCGAGCGATAGGACATCCTCTCGAAGACTGCTTCACATTCAAAGACTGGGTAGAAGACCAGTATCAGCAAGGCAGGTTCTCTTTATCCAGCAGTTGGAGGGTAACGCCGCCACAGAAGCATGAACCGAAAGCCACATATGCAGCGAGAGTAGAGCCGGATCAACATCGGTCTTGGAAGCGATCTCGTACCTGTCACGTGATAATGATGTTGGAAGAAGGAATGCCTGAGGATATGGATGACCTCTCTTGGTGCTTTGAAAACGATGATGACGAAGTGATCTCAGAGTTTCCATCGACACCAAAAGAATTGGAAGATGGGATACATACTACGGTAGATAACCTCAGAAAAAATCGACTTGGGGACGGCAAACGACCCACGGCCTACGTTCGTCAGCGAGCTACTGTCTAAAGAACAGGTGGCTACATTCAAAGACGTGCTCATGCAGTATAAAGACCGCTTCACATGGAACTATTCCGAAATGCTGGGACTAGATCCAGAAGTAACTGTGCACAAATTGGCGATATCTCCGGACATCAAGCCAATCAAATAAGCACCAAGAAGAATGCGGCTCGAACTTAAAATGAGCATCAATGCTAAGGTAAAGAATCTAATCGACTCCGGTTTCATCCAAGAGGTTCAGTATCATGACTGGATCACCAACATCATCCCAGTGATGAAAAAAAAGGGACAGTACGCATCTGCGTAGACTTTCGAGACCTCAACAAAGCATGTCCGAAGAATGATTTTGCCGTACCAGTTACCGAGCTGATGATAGATAACACGTCCACTCAAGAAGTTTTCTCCTTCATGGACGGCTCATCGGGGTACAACCAAATAAAGATGCATCTCGAAGACTAAAAGCATACTGCTTTCCGGACTCCTTTAGGAATATTCTGTTACAAAGTGATGCCTTTCGGCTTGAAGAACACTGGCGCCACTTATCAGAGGGCCATGACGAAGATTTTCGATGACCTCATACATGAAATCGTTGAGTGCTATATTGACGACCTCGTGGTAAAAAGCAAATCGCGCGAGGAGCATTAGGAGCATCTGAAGATAGTGTTCCAACGTCTTCGGAAATACAATCTAAGGACGAACCCTCTCAAATGCGCGTTCGGAGTATCCACAGGAAAATTCCTAGGATTCATCGTACAACACTGGGGCATCGAGATAGACCCGTTGAAGATCAAGGCGATTATGGAAATGCCGCCGCCAAGGACTCTGAAATAACTGCGGTCTCTCCAAGGAAAGCTCGCATATATCCAACGGTTCATAGCTAACCTCTCCGGCAAATGCCGCCCCTACAGTCACCTAATGAAGAAAGGGACCCCGTTTGTCTGGGATCGCAAATGCCAGAGTGCACTGGATGAAATCAAGAAATACTTGCAGAATCCGCCGGTATTGACAGCTCCGGTCAAGGGAAAACCTCTCATCCTGTATACAACTGCCCTTGAAGGTTCCTTAGGCACGCTATGGGCAAAAGAGAATGATCAAGGGAAGGAAAGAGCCCTCTACTACTTGAGTCGAGTTCTCCTGGGGGCAGAAAACAATTACTTCCCCATTGAAATGATCTTCGCGATAACAAAGCTCATGTACTATGCGTTAGCTCATGAGGTCCATCTCATATCAAAAGTGGATCCTCTCAAATATTTGATGTCAAGAGCCATACTAACAGGGTGGCTCGCTAAATGGGCCCTACTCTTAATGGAATTCTCGATAACTTATCGACCTCTCAAGGCAGTGAAAGGCCATGCCATCGCCGACTTTCTCGCTGAGCATCCTATACCTGCCGATTCACCCCTAAATTGCGGATTGCTAGACGAGCACGCGTTTGACATGATCGATGGGGAGAAAGAAGAGAGTGACACCCGATGGGAACTCTACTTTTACGGGGCATCTTCCATGAAGAAGCGAGAGCACAGCACCCTCATAATCAAATCTGGGGTAGGCCTCATATTCATGACTCCACAAGGAGGGATAATGCGCTTTGCCTTTTCCTTGACAGAGCCGAGGACAAACAATGAAGCCGAATATGAAGCTTTGATAGCAGGTCTTGAGATCGCTGTCGACATGGGGATAAAAAACCTCCTCATATACGGAGACTCCCAGCTAGCCGTTAGCCAAGTAAACGGCGACTATCAAACGTGCAAACCAGAATTGGTAAGGTATGGCGAGAGAGTACAACAATTGCTGACTCAGATCCCTTCCTACGCCCTGAAAAGAATACCGCGAGCGGAGAATAGCATGGCGGATGAGTTAGCCAAACTCGCTAAAGAACTGGCTGATGAAAACCTCGATGATGTGAGGATCGTTGTGCAAAGCCGTCGGGTTTTTGCACCGGCAGAAATGTCTCTGGAGTCGTTTGAAGAAAAGGAAGAGACCAAGCAAGCGGCCCTATAGATAGAGGACCAAGAAAAGGTCAAGGATTGGAGAGAAGTCTTTATAGACTACTTCAAATCCCGTCGAACACCTGAAGATGCGTCCTCAAGACATCAACTCATAAAACGAGCTCTATCCTTCGCCTTCGTCAATGACACTCTATATAAGAGATCATTTGATTCTCTATGGCTAAGATGCTTGGGACCTGAAGAAGTAAGGAGAGTCATCTAAGAAACTCACAACGGACTCTGCGGTTCTCACCAAACCGGGCTGAAGATGAAACTGAAGATCAAAAGGATGGGCTACTATTGGCCCATAATGATCCAAGATTGCCTCGAATACGCGAAGCAGTGCCACTCGTGTCAGATTCATAGGGACTTTATTCACCAGCATCCAAATCCTCTACATCCAACGGTGGCTAGCTGGCCGTTCGAAATGTGGGGAACTAACATAATTGGGCCCATTGAACCAACATCGTCCAGAGGCCATCGGTTCATACTGTCGACAACTGATTACTTCTCCAAGTGGGCAGAAGCAGTACCACTAATAGAAGTAAAGATGGATAATATCCTCCATTTCTTCAAGACACACGTCATCTATCGGTTCAGCACTCCGCGACGGATTATCTCCGATAACGGGCTGGCCTACAGAAGCCATAAAATCAGCCGCTTCACACAGCAGCATAATATAGACTGGAGATACTTTTCGGTCTATAATTCTCGAGCTAATGGTCTAGCTAAGGCTTTCAACAAGACCTTTCCGAAGATCATAAAGAAGACGGTGTCTCGAAATAGGAAGGACTGGCACGAAAGACTGCATGAAGCTCTCTGGATGTATCGAACCACGTTCAAAACGGCCACAAACACAACGCCGTATGCATTGGTATTCGGCCCTGAAGCAGTACTCCACTTGGAGATAGAGCTACCCTCCTTACGAGTGGTAGTTTATTAAGGGCTAACGGACGAAGAGAATGCTCATCTTCGGCTTGAGGAACTTGATGCCCTCGACGAAACCCGGCTCATGGCGCAGCAAAACTTGAAAAATTACAAAGCAAAAATGATGCGCTCATATGAGAGATTGACTAGGCCAAGAACATTCCGCCAAGGCGAACTCGTGCTAGTGGTCAAGAGACCTATGATCCCCAATCGTGCCAAACGGGGAAAATTCGAGCCGAATTATGAAGGCCCGTACATCATAGACAAAGTCTACCAGGGTCGGGCTTACTTGCTCATGAATATGCATGGCGAAAGACCCTTCAGGCCAATAAATGACCGTTTCTTGAAGAAATACCACACCTAACCGAGATGTCTATAAACTACTATAGACCGCAGCATCCCAAGGCTGACAAAAAAAAACAACGGTACGTCCATAAGCGAGATGGGCACGTTTGAAAACCCGAAAGGGCTCCGTGAGTAAAAACAGCAGGACTACCGGCGAGTTTTTGAAAACCCGAAAGGGCGCAATCTCGTTAAATGACACTTGCACGGTCCTCTCGACCCTGTAAGGAGAAAATACCTGCATGAGATCCTTACGACTCATAAGCGAGCAACACACTTAGGAATCCCCACGATTCCTAAGGAGAAAACACACTTACGAGATCCTCATGACTCGTAAGGAGAATTTCCCTTTGAGATCCTCACGGCTCATAAGATTCAAAAGCCTTAAGCTATAGGGATCTGAACCTTTTCTTAAGCCGTCATACACCCCGATTTTGCCCTACAAGTGGTTCAATGCTGACCCTTGTATACAATCCACGGGCACGAATAAACATTTCCCTAACAGAGTCCCACCAGCGACTAGGGATATACTCACACGGTGAACGACCCTTGTAAGTCCCCTCGACTTATAAGGAGAGAACACTCTTGTAAGATCCTTATGACTTATAAGAGAACACACACTTAGGAATCCTCACGATTCCTAAGAAGAAAATGCACCTACGAGATCCTCACGACTCGTAGGGAGAAGTACCTTTATGAGACCCTGACGGCTCATTAAGTCAAAAGCCTTAGTCGACAGGATCCTAACCCTGTTTGTTAAGCTACCCTTGTTCGAATTGACAAAGGCAAATGATGATTCGCTCCTGGCAATGTCACAATTGTAGCGACGCTGATGCCTAAATCGGTATCAAATCCCAAGTCCTTTCACGGAAAATGATGATTCGCTCCTGGCAATATTCCAGTCGTAGCGATGCTGATGCTGAGATTGGCATCAGTTTTCAAACTCAATACTCACGGCAAAAGTCAGCGAGCCATAAATGCATATGAAATAGCCGAAATGATAGGGCAACTTGCAACAAAATCAGCAAATAAAATATATCCATACAAAATAGCCGAAATGATTGGGCACCGAGATAGCCGAAATGATTGGGCAATCGCGACTTTCGTGATATAAAAAGCTGAAATGATAGAGCATCGCGGAAAGAAATAAAAAAATGAAATGAAATGAAACTTTTTTCCCTACAGGTGAGATCGCATCGATCCCTGTATACAATCCAAGGACGCAAATAAGAGGGAACCGTATCATCCCACCAGGCTCCATCAGAAAGAGAGCCAAGTCTCGACGGCAACCTCTACAGCCTGGAGACCCACAACAGTATTCCTCCTCATTCCAGCAGGATTCGGACGCAACAATCAATCTCGGAGCCACGGCAGAGTCTCTAGTTCCAAGTCTCGGTGGCCACATCTATAGCCTGGAGACCTACAACAGTGTTCCTCCTCATTCCAGCAGGATTCGGACGCAACAATTAAGCGGAGCCATGGCAAAGTCCCTAGTTCCAAATCTCGATGGTTCACAGACAACCTAGAGACCACCTCGACATTCGTCTCGTTAAAACAGACGCCACGTCAGCAAAGCGGAGCCATGGCAAAGCCCCCAGTTCCAAATCTCGAAGGTTCACAGAAAGCCTAGAGACTATTTCGGAGCCGCGACAATGTTTCCAGTTCCATGGCTCGGCGGTGCACAGACAACCGAAAGTCAACTCCTGACCCTATATGGCAAAAGTCAATCCTGACCCTGTATGGATAAAGTCAATCCTGACCCCGTACGGCCAAAGTCAATACTGACCCCGTACGGCCAAAGTCAATCCTGACCCCGTACGCCCAAAGTCAATCCTGACAACATACGGCCAAAGTCAATCTTGACCCCGTACGGCCAAAGTCAATCCTGATCCTATATGGCAAAGTCAATCCTGACCCCGTATGGCTAAAGTCAACCCCTAACCCCGTAGAACACGGCTAAAGTCAATCCTGACCCCGTAGAACATGACTAAAGTCAATCCTGACCCCTGTTGGGGTAAAAATTTACACCCCGGTTGACCAAGTCAAAATCAAAGTCAACCCCAAGCCAAGTGGGCCTAAGCCCAGATCCAGTGGGCCCATGCCTGGGTCGAGCCCGAACATGAAGCGGCCGGCCTCCCCCCATGCCAAGATAAAATTTTGTAATAAATAATTTTGTTGCACTTTATAGGCATAAAGCCAAATTTTTGTAAAGCCAATGGCTTATGTGTAAAAAGAAATGGCATATGAGCTATGGGATAGGCAAAATGCCATTTTGTGAAGCCCAAAGGGCTATGTGTAAAGTGTATAGCCTATAAAGGCAAAGATAATGAAATATCTCAACAACTTTTTCTCTCTCAAAAAAAAAAAGTTTCAGATCTGAGATCTTTCTCCTTCTTCAAGGTTCCAAAACCTTCTTCTTTCTCTTGAATTAAATCAAGAGTTCTACTCTCCTTTTTATAAAACAAATTAGTTTTTCACCACAAAACCCATCAAGGGGAACTCAGATCTTCCATTAGATCTAAAAAAGGAGTGTTTTTTTTAAATTCCATATCTCTTGATCTTTAAGATCCAGCTAACAGAGGAGGAAGGAAAACCCCTCCCATTAACCCAAAAAAAAAAACAAAAAAAAACAAAAATACACACACTCAGGAGTCCAACTCCTCTCTGATTTCTCTTCTGAGAAATTTTTTTAGGCTAAAAGCCTCTTTTTCTCGCCGGCGCTCAAGCGCAGAGCGCCCGCGTGCCGACACGTGGCGCGCTTGTGCTCAAGCGCTCAGCGCACAAGCGCAAAGCGCCCACGTGCCGACACATAGCGCGCTTGCGCTCAAGCTCAAGCGCTCGAGCGCAAGTCGCCCCCGTGCCGACACGTGGCGTGCTTGCGCTCCAGCGCAAGCGCTCGAGCGCAAGTCGCCCACGTGCCGACACGTGGCGCGTTTGCGCCCAAGCGCTCAGCATCCGAGCGCAAAGCGCCCACGTGTCGACACGTGGCGTGTTGCGCTCCAGCACTTTGCGCTCAAGCGCAAAGCGCCCACGTGCCGACACGTGGCACGCTTGCGCTCAAGCGCCCACGTGCCGACACGTGGCGCGCTTGCGCTCAAGCGCCTAGGCGCTGGCCCCACGCATCCTTTGGATGTCTTTTTCCCCTTTATTTATATATACATGTATATATATATACATATGTATACATATGTACACATACACATACTCCACGACATTGTCTCTATTAGAAAAAAATTTCTAACGGGGCGCTGCCGCGCACCCCGCAAGGGGGCTGCTAGCCCCCTTGACCCCCAGCCCGCTATCCGGGTAGCGGGACCCCCGTAAAAACTCTGCGTGGCTCCCGATATATTTAAACCCCCCTCCAAAACAAAACACACGTACACTGCACATTGAGTTCGCATGACCAATTTAACCCGTTAATCGGAGGTTCTCTCGCCCCAAAGGCGGTGGGTAATTAACGACAGCTTAGTCCGCGGCTGCCAGAGATTCGGATCCCCATAATCATTAAACCCCGGCCTACCCTACGCAGGGGGAATCTGTAGTACGCCTGACAAGCGCGCGCGTATTCCCATCTCAATGCGGTGACGAAAAACACCCTACAACCCCGTGGAAAACGGCCAAAATCAACCCTCGATCTCCGTCATCGAAACAATGCTTTGACTCGGGAGTAGATCAGCTCATCAATCACTTACGAGTCTTCTCGACTTGTAAGGAAGAAAATTCTCTTGTGAGATCCTTACGACTCTCAAGAGAAAACACACTTAGGAATCCTCACAATTCCTAAGGAGAAAATACACCCACGGGATCCTTTCGACTCGTAGGGAGAAAAAATCTTTATGAGACCCTCATGACTCATAAAGTTGAAAAGTCTTAGCAGCAGATTTGAACCTGTTTCCTAAGCCATCGCTCCCCTACAAAGAGTCCAAGATGGACAGCTACCTACTATTTACAGGCCACACTTACTAAAATCACATGGCGACAACACAGTAAAGAGAAGAAAGAAACAGTGGGAGATAAAAAAATGTGTATCTTTTATTCATAAATTCAATTGAGTACAAGACGAATCATATAAAAGAATAAAAAATGGATATATGTTATTCAAGGATTACAAATGTTTAATTGATACAAAGGTAGTTACTGAGAAGGAGGCATTTTCAATAGGGCAACCAGTTGCTCGCGCACTCCTCTTAACTCCTTTTCATGATTAGCCGCCCCAGCCAGCTCTTCTTCAACTTGGGCCCTTTGCTGCAGACAGGATGAAAATTTCTCATCAATTTCCTGCTGAGCAGCCTCCTGACTCTGCGCAACTTGCTCACTAAGATCAAGCTTCTTCCTCAGCACCAGCCCGTCAGAAATACATTGTTGAAGGTTTTCAAAGATGGAGTTCAGCTGTGCAGCATTCGCTGCGACCTTAGCACGTAGTTGGATAGATTCAGCGGAAGTCGCCTCATGTTCCTTTCACTTAAGGGTCGCATCTCATTCGAAATGGAAAAGGAACGGAACGCTCTGCTCAACCCATGCTGCTCGCTGGGAGTTCGAAACCAACACTTCCGGAGCAGGACGCCTAAGCTTAATCTCATACAGACATGCCTCAATCTTCCTACAGTGATTAACCCAAGACTCAACGACACCTTCTCTATGGAAGTTCACGAGCGTCGCCAGCATGGGATTAACCTCGGCAGCAAAATCTGCAGCAAATGCAGGGACCTCCGCGTTAAGCTCCTCGATGTACTTACTTAATATGCGCAGGCTGGTCACAGCGCCCTTGGAAGATGGACGTCTGGAAAAGGGCCCTGCCGGCATTAATATGCGAGACTCGAAGGGAGCTGGAGTCGGTGCGATTGCTGCAAAACAAATCATAGTCAGATATTGGCTTAAGAGACAAAGAAGATGAAAGAGCGATGAAGGCTACTATACCAGCTACGGCAGGTGGCAGAGCCGGGAGTACTGGTGGCGCGGCAATTCTCTTGTTCCTTTCTTCAATTTGTAGCACTGTAATCAATTCAAAGTTAACAACGGCAGGGTCACTCATTAAAGAAAAGAAAAGCCGTCAGTTAGAAAAGATACTCACCGGCACCAGCAGGCAGACTAACTTCCGACTGGAAGGAGAAGTGCGGGTTCAACACTTGATACAGATGATCGAAGAGAACTCCTACAAGGTTGCGACGATGCATAGTCAGTACAAGGAAGATGACATCCACAATTTAAATTAGACAAATCGCAAACCTATATCATCCAGCATTTGAGAAGACATGAGAGAAGGCGAAGGGTCAGCAACCATCAGAGCAGCAACTGATGACGCTTCTTCGGGTGGCACGACCTCAATGGTCACCACACCTGCATAAGAAAAAAAATGCCCTCAGAACGGATTGAAAGGGATTGCAGAATAAAAAGGAAAACAATGACCCAAGATCTACTTGATGAATCGCCAATCGAAATCGCGATAAGAGCATCACCAGGCACAGCGACTGCTTCACTCTCCTCCATTGGAATGGTTTCGCCGCCCGTGGCTTCATCCCCATATTCTACTAGAGCCGTCGTGACACTCGGAATGCTAGGCGATGGCAGGGAACCACAACGGGAAAGACTGGCTGTTGGGGCAGTCCCGGACTCCTGAGAAAGAGTGGCCACTTCGGACTCGGTGATTTCCGTCATCTCACCTACTCACTAGGACTTGGCCCTGCAGGGTATAATATATGAGAATCTGAAGATCAAACTCTAATAAAAGGACCCAGTGTTACGTTACCTTAGGACGACCTTTCAATTGCCTTCCGAGCCACGCGTACCGCCTGTCTATGAGCGGTAAACAGGGCAGTTGGAGTACCCTCTGGAGAAATAGGGACAAGGGAAGCAGTGCTCGAGCCTGCACCTATAGCCAAGGCGGCATCATGTTTTTTCGCTGCACGCCTCTTGCGCTTCCTTTCAGCCTGAGCCGCGAGAGCTGACCTCCTCAGAACTTCTAATAAAGGTAGACCGTCATCTGAACCAAGTTCTGCCTCCGGCATTGTTACGACGTCCATCATCGGCTGCTTCTGTGAAATCCCTGACGGCGACTTAGGGATAGCCGTGGCTGCATTGGCCGGTGCTAACGATGCCGCTGCGTCACCACTCATGATTGGCACTGCACTTTGGATAACCTGAGTCGAGGTAGTCCCAGCAATAAGATGAAAAAGAAGAGTTAGTTTACCCATAAAAAAGGGGAACGAAGGCATAATAAGCCGAAATATACCGAGGCCCAAAGAAGCGCGAAGCCTCTCTTCTTCTTCAAATGTCTTGAGGGAAGCTGCGAGAGCCTCTTTAGTGGAGATACCTGTTGAAAAAGAAAACGTCAGTCAAACGATGATAATTAAAACAACCGCAGAAAAATACGACTGAGGTCTACCTGACTATGCGAGGATGATCATTCCTGCTTTTTTGCAAGCTAATTGCTTGGAAGCTGCGAGGGCAGCTTCCAGATCGGTGTCATCTGGCGCCAAAAATAAGCCTTCGTTAGTCCCGTACTCATTTAGGCCCTCGCTGTAAGGAGCATGAGGCTCCTGGCCAAATACAACGTCTGCAGAAAGTATCGATTTCTTTTTCTTCTGCAACTTAACTCCGGCAGCAGATAACACGAGCTTGCACTTGGCGGCCAATTTGGGGCGACGAGTCCCAATCTCAGTACCCACGTCAGACTCGGGAGATGCTACAACCACCGCTTCTACAGGCACATGGGATAGGGGCAGCTCAGGCATAACACGTGGTACCAAAGCCACATCGACTTCTCTCAAGGGAGGATGAAAGATGGTCCGTCGCTTCAGAGGAACGTTTGGATTACCCGCTGGGGCGGTGCCCTTGCGATCAAGCAACGATCGTTTTTTTCTCTAATAACGGCGCCCATCGAATGTTGTACCATGCTACATATACGTTCAGGGCTTTTGGAATGCAACCAGGCTTACTTATAAAGAAATTGGAGCCGGTGTTCAACCGCATAAAATGGTTCAACGCGCTCCAGATACTCTCTTCAGTAGCAACCGGTTCTTCCAAGAAGGCCTCGAGTGGGACGCCCTGATTATAGCTTAATTACTGGGCGAAGCGATGCGGGTTGTACCTCATGAACAACGCCGAATCATTCTGCCTAAACACGAGAAAGCCCGGCCTGATGGAGTACAAATGAAGAATTTCCCGAGCTTTCAAGATAGAGGCCCCGTCTTTAAAAATGTCCCGTAATGGCTGCAATGTTTTTGCGGATTCTTTACCGATGGTTAGAACCTTATCGGTAAAGGTTATGCCATCTCTAACCGTGCGCGGACGAATGAGCAGACCCCTAGCTTCCCGCTGTGTCGGATTTACAATGGACGCGTCAACTAGCCGCATAATCCGAGGGAAGTTATACTTATCGTAGAAGCAAGGCCTTTTATGAGCGCCGAAAGCGCCAAGTACATGTAGTTCGATCCATGACATAAAATAATGCATCGAGAAGTTCACGTGCTGCACCCCTGGTTCAGTAGTGTCTGCTACCAAGCTGAGGCCGTGACACAAATGGGCTAACCCAGAGACCCCGACGGCCACTTGCATCCCAATAACCATTCGGTGAGCTGGATAAAAAACGGTCGGCCTCATATGGCGAGGGTGCATCGGAAGCACAAACTAGCTTAGCCATAGCCCGAGGAACCCGAAAAAGAACGCTTCTTCGTCGATCCCAGGAGCTGCAAGCTCTGCGAAAGAGACGACCGGGGTGTTGGGGAGAAAGAAACTCCTATGATCTGCCTCCGCTGCCAGCCGGTTTTCCAAACCAAAACCAAAAGGATCATCGAGTTTGGAAAATTTCGTGATTTCCTTCGACAGGACTTCTGAGCGGAGAAAACAGGCGATGAAATCTGTGAAATTAATCCCACGGCCTCCGGATTCGAGAAAAAGGCTCTCGTAGATATTTAACACATTAATCAAACTGGGGAATTGATGTTAAATGGCATTCTCAGGGGTAAGGCCTGTCATCACTGACTTGGCAGCAAAGACGTACTCGTCCGGAGGAAGTAGCTCCTCATAGTGTTCTCCCCTAACCGGTAAGCCAGAAACCTCTGCAAACTCCTCTAAAGAGATTGAGACTTCTCGATCCAACAGAAGAAAGGTGTGGGTTGGAATATTCCATTGCTCCAGAAAAGCCTTGACCCACCAGGCAGGAGGCGTAGAATATTGAAACAGAGAAGCGTAAATGGCGGGATACAACCCAAGCTTCAGCAGCTGCGACTTCTTGGCTGAAAAAATATAGCGGGCCCATTGCAAATACCCAGCTGGATGATGAGGAGTTATGCCTATCATATATGGTTGTCCCCAAGGGCGCGACTCTCCTTGACAGATACGTCGTCCCAGGATATCAAAAACCATTGGAGGCTATACGGGTATTGCAGCCATAGAGGGCTGAAGGAGACCCTTTGAAGTCCAGTTAACCTTCTCCACGGTATAGTTCACCGGGGGTGGGTCGGCGTAGTGGATCGCCAAAATAGGCTCCGAAGGTTCTGCGCAAGAGAAGCTCCATCGATGGTTACTGTCAAAACTTGTATTTACCGCAATCAGAAACGGCGTCGCTTTGCAGCTAGCCGGTGAGTACGGGTCGATCCACAGAGATGGGTAAATTCCTTTTGTGTGTTTTAACGAGTTGATTCAAAGTGTCGTTTTGGTTGGTTTATAAAAATCTATGAAAACTGGATCTAATTAATCTAATTAAAAGTCTTGCTAGGGTTAGGCTTAGGGGAAGTTTTGGAGATTAACGTTTTTCTTCACCGCTTTCAATGCCTTCTATTAGATGTTACGGTAATTGTCAATAAAGTGGGTCCGAATCTTTTGGGAAGATGTTTCTTCCTCTAGATTCGCATCCTTCCTTTGTTGATAATTACCCTAACCCCCATGGAAAACACGTGCAACCGGCCCTTTATACTACGGTTCATCGTTACCTCAAGGGGTAGGATGCCGTAGGGAGCGGTTGTGCATGCATGCATGGAGTTCTAATTCATTAGGTGAATGTGGCATTGAAAGGGGTGAGAGATCTCATCTCTCAACCCTTTTCCTAAGGCTAACCCTAACAAGCGAGAAGATTACTCGCTCATTAGGGGATGAGAAAACATTTTAAGTAAAGGAACAGAGATAAAATTACTTACTAATTCGATGGCTCCCTCCAAGCAAGAAGAACAGATCTGAATAAACTCCCAGAAAGTCTGAATTTTATTGATTGAAAAGAGGCATGAGTTTTACAGATCTGAGATTACAATTTATAGGAAAACATGAAAACTAGGGTTACAGACTCTCGCAGATGTGCAATTACAGATTTGACCCCTAAAAATCCCAACACCCGCACCGTCACAACAGCACAGAAAAACTGCACCGACACGGGCCCTATATGGCCGCGGAACCGCGGCGCCAGGCTGGGTTTGGCCGCGGTTCCGCGGCCAAGTTGAGGAGTTGGGACTCTGTAAATTTTGGGCTTTTTCTTGGCTTCTTTGGCTTCCTATTTCCATATGTATTTTCTCTGTTGGGCTTTTGATTCTCCTCAAGATGTTTCAGTGAATACTTGTAGCGATCTTTTAACCGTTCACTTGACATTTTGGACCTTGCACTGTTCTTCGACTAGATTTGACTAGGATCCGTCTACCTGTTCGTCAAAAGTCCCTTTTCTGTATCAGCTTTCGTCTTTTTCACTGTATTCGCATCCAAGCCCTGTATCCTGTAACATGTATCAAAAGTGCGTCAAGAGTACCTGTTTATTTATAAAATGGATAAGAATAGGGGAATGAAAAATGCAATATTATGGTCTGAACAAATACCCCCAAACTTACCTTTTGCTCGTCCTCGAGCAAACTTATTATTTATTCACTAAAATCCTAACCACACTTTCGCAGGGAAACGGGATTGCACTGAGCACGTGCAACAAGCCGTTAAACCTCTAGGTGTCCCTAGTAGGAGGAGTGTTGTCTCCTGAGGGTTTCAGCGGATACTACCCACAAAATCCTATCAACTCGGCCCATTGACTTTTGTTTTCCAATTAGGTTTTCTAATAAGGAATTCTATTACCTTTTGACTCGCAAATTATCCACCCATATTCTTCACACTTCCTCATCATTTAACTTAAGATTATATATGTTATGTAGACCTACTTAGCTTTCGGCATCTCTTAAGTCTTCCTTCTAGGGTTTCATCTCCACTTAGGAATTTCTATCAACTCTACTAAAGATACAAGTTCTATCTTTCATTCCTTTCTCTTATCTAAATTCCAATCACATACCCCTACATGTGTGTATAGATCACCCCTACACTTGGAAATTCAATTCAAGCAATCATGCCCTTTTCCATTGTCCAAAGTACTTATTAATACGTGAATTTTTAATTGAATTTTTGCTTACACATCCTTCATGCGACCGTTAATACTTCTTGAGGTACCAACGACCGATTACAAAATGTGTTTGCACATTAAAGCGTACTTCCTAGTTTTGCAACACCCAAGGGTTTAGCAGTGACTCCCAAACCAGTTGGTCTAAGGCACTAGGTGATGAAGCACCCTCGCTAAATATTTTTCTATTTTTACAGCCTTAAGTAATCACAAAAACCAGTGTCCATTTTTTTAATTCTTTATTCACTTTTTTTATTTTTTTTTTATTTTCATTGTACTAAGGACTTTAGACAAGAGCATTTCAAGGTCTCTTCTACTATTCCAAGTTTCAAGGTGCGTGAGTGTGCAAATTGTAGGGTATACATTTTTAGAATCTAGGCTTAAGCTAGGAACTATTTTTCAAATTTATACTCTAATAAGAACATCAATACTCTTCCCTTGTTTAGACTTAGCCCAAGAAGTGAACCCAAAATTTGCCTATTTCTAAATAAACTACAAGACATATACTTTCTACCGTTAAACTTTAAGGAATGTTATTTTTAGGGTTTTTTAATTCACTAAGTCTAAGATCTAGTTGTTCCTAGCCAGTTAACCTATTTGTCAAACTCAAGTCAATTAGCCAAAATTGAATACAATAATTTTTATAATTTTTGAAATTTTTCAATTTTTTTATGGGTTTTCAAATAAGTATGCAAATGCAAAAATATATACAAATGAATGCGAAGGAAGAAGACGTACCGAGTATACCCTCAAACTTGTACTTGACAGTGTCCTCACTGTCATGCTAAACCAAGAGGGTCAAAATACCGATACTCCCATGCTTATTTATTTATAATTTTTTTATATTTTTGAAATTTTTTTTTTATATAGAAAGAAAAAAATATATACATATATACAAAGATTCCCCCAAACTTAAGCTTGGCCTTGCACAAGCCAAAAGTTAGCACCAACCATTCAAAAATCTTATCATGGAAATGATATAGTTGGTGCAAGAAAATGAGAAGCACGCGAGACCGTGTGGAAAGAAGAATGGTAGAATATGGTCTCGGTGGGGGAGAAGAATGGCGAAAAGAAGAAGGAAGTGGAGTACGATCTTGAGGGTGTAAATTGAGTGAATAAATTAGCGCAATATGTGATGACCGATATGTTATAAGCGATTGCGCTAACCTATCAACCCGTCGGGAAATGGGGTCAAATCCCTCAAGATTCGCAAGAAAACATGGGTACGCCGAACTTGGTATAGGAGATGAAAGCGTAACGTTCACTTGTTCGGTCGGAACGATCGGAAGGAGGGAGGGTGATATAACAGTCAAAGGTTCAGGAGGCTGAATTGGAAAATCCGACACATTAAACAAAAATGGTTCACCCTCAATATTATCCTCAATATTTAACTCATCCATGCCATTATCATCAAAATCTAGACGCATATGAGATTCGGGAAAGACATCTAATAACTCGGGATGATGATTTGAACATAAAATCTCAATTAAATCGACAGGTTCATCATCCGAAACATTCCCGGCGTCTATATCCTCAATCAAGTGAAAATCAATTTCTTTAGACACCTCATCAAAAGCATGGATATGTATCGATTTAGGTTCTAGAGTGGAGGTGTAAAAATCGAAAGGATTAGGTGTGGTTTCACTAGAAAGGGGTTCCTCACAATCTGGCAAATCAAACTCTACAAAATCACACAACTCATTTTTATTTTCAACTGGTGAATCATTTAGGACAATCGATGGAAAACAGGAGTTGTGGGCTTCAATTGGGTAAGGGTAGGTTTGATTTGTAAATCCTCTCTCATTCTCACTCTGTCCAACTGCCGCCTCATACATTAAAAAATTTGGATCTAGCGGGACACTTGCTACCGGTTCACTAGGTTGCATAAGGGCGGCCATGGACGCTTCCACATTCCTCATCATTTTATTTGTTGCAGCAATATATGCCTCCAACGACTCTTCCAAGCTAGACTTAGGTGGTGAGGGGGTTTCGGTAAAAGATTCAAAATTGGTTGGATATGTGAAACTCCCTAATGGCTGTGTCGAAACAGTGTCTAGTGAAGGTGGGAAGATCGGGTATGATTGGTAGGAAGTGGGTGGTTGGGCAGGGGTAGGGTCAACATATGGATAAAAAGGTGAATAGTCGTGTTGATCCCTAGAACTAGATGTGTGGAGAGGGGTGAAAGATCGGCTACGAGATTGAGCAATATGCTCAGCAATGGACATTGGTTTAGGAGTGACAGTAGGACTTGAAAGAGTGGTGTCAACATACGAAGGTGGTAAAGGTTGACTTGGTTGACACAAAGTGGATTGCAAAGTCGAACTGTTTCTCCTAGACGCTTCTATTTGATCTTTCAGCGAAATTTTGGGCATGGAAGGATCGTCTTTAATTCGACCGAAACAATTGACGAACGATGCAAAGTTAGGTTCGGGATACCAAAATTCGGCAAGAGATTTATGATGTGGGGTACCCATGATAGAAGAATGAGAAAAGAAAGAAGGTAGGTGGTGCAAGTGGGATGCAAGGATTTCTTAGCGACAAAATTTTTGCAAGTTTTTATAAAAATTTCCCCCTTTTTTTTTCTTTATTTGAGACTGTTTTGCAAAGAAGTTTTTTGAAAAAGGGACTCGTGACACAAATGTATCAACCACACATGCATAATCAGGCCTAGATCTAGGGTCACCTAGGTCTGCTAGATAGCTCCTAACTAGTGCTAGAAATAGGACCTCAAACCGCCTCTTCACGGACAAGTACGGCCAGGTAAGTGGGAAGGAACCACCACTACAGTGGGCCTAATTAATAACCACTAGCCTAGACACCGCAATGTCCGTTAGGATAAACGGCCGATGCCTATACTATTCCTTTTCCTATTGAGCTCGATGTCCTTAGGTTTGAGTCTAGTCTTTTTTAATTAATTGTGGTCGATGCAAAATGCTTTAGGTGTTTTCTGGGGTCCTGGGAAGGGTGATGAAATCCCCACCCAATCTGAGTTTGGTCAATTAGCCCCTTAGAGTCCGGTTAAATTATGCAAAACAGTAAAATTTCACTTGCAATCAATTTTTAGCGCGGCGCAAAGAAACCTGCAGTAAATCTGTTATTTAGAAGGGGGAGAAAGAACTTTTAGCGCAAAGAATTCCTGCAGAAAATTTTTTACAGTGGAGATATGGAGGTTGCAGAGGGGAGGAAAAGAGAGCAAACCATATAAAAATGATGCGCTGACGTGGCCAAGGCGCGGCGGAACCGCGGCGTGGGGCCCACTTCTGCGGCGGAAACGCGGTCTCCTGGTGGGATCGGTCTCTGAAAAATTTTGTGCTGCTCTGTACTGATAGTTCCTCTCTGTTCTTATGTACCAATTTTTGTTTTACCCTCTGTAAATTTCCAGATCCTCAATTCTTCGCTGTTCCTGCAAGATTCAAAAGATACATCCTTCAAACATATCAACGTTGATAATTTTTGTATTTTTTTATATTTTCAGATTTTTATAATTTTTAAAATTTATATCAACCCGAAAATTCACAAAAAGAAAAATTACGCCATCCCCGGCAATGGCGCCATTTGGTTACTGTCCAAACTTGTATTTACCACAATCAGAAACGGCGTCGCTTTGCAGCTAGCCGGTGAGTACGGGTCGATCCACAGAGATGGGTAAATTCCTTTTGTGTGTTTTAACGAGTTGATTCAAAGTGTCGTTTTGGTTGGTTTATAAAAATCTATGAAAACTGGATCTAATTAATCTAATTAAAAGTCTTGCTAGGGTTAGGCTTAGGGGAAGTTTTGGAGATTAACGTTTTTCTTCACCGCTTTCAATGCCTTCTATTAGATGTTACGGTAATTGTCAATAAAGTGGGTCCGAATCTTTTGGGAAGATGTTTCTTCCTCTAGATTCGCATCCTTCCTTTGTTGATAATTACCCTAACCCCCATGGAAAACACGCGCAACCGGCCCTTTATACTACGGTTCATCGTTACCTCGAGGGGTAGGATGCCGTAGGGAGCGGTTGTGCGTACATGCATGGAGTTCTAATTCATTAGGTGAATGTGGCATTGAAAGGGGTGAGAGATCTCATCTCTCAACCCTTTCCCTAAGGCTAACCCTAACAAGCGAGGAGATTACTCGCTCATTAGGGGATGAGAAAACATTTTAATTAAAGGAACAGAGATAAAATTACTTACTAATTCGATGGCTCCCTCCAAGCAAGAAGAACAGATCTGAATAAACTCCCAGAAAGTCTGAATTTTATTGATTGAAAAGAGGCATGAGTTTTACAGATCTGAGATTACAATTTATAGGAAAACATGAAAATTAGGGTTACAGACTCTCGCAGATGTGCAATTACAGATTTGACCCCTAAAAATCCCAACACCCGCACCGTCACAACAGCACAGAAAAACTGCACCGACACGGGCCCTATATGGCCGCGGAACCGCGGCGCCAGGCTGGGTTTGGCCGCGGTTCCGCGGCCAGGTTGAGGAGTTGGGACTCTGTAAATTTTGGGCTTTTTCTTGGCTTCTTTGGCTTCCTATTTCCATATGTATTTTCTCTGTTGGGCTTTTGATTCTCCTCAAGATGTTTCAGTGAATACTTGTAGCGATCTTTTAACCGTTCACTTGACATTTTGGACCTTGCACCGTTCTTCGACTAGATTTGACTAGGATCCGTCTACTTGTTCGTCAAAAGTCCCTTTTCTGTATCAGCTTTCGTCTTTTTCACTGTATTCGCATCCAAGCCCTGTATCCTGTAACATGTATCAAAAGTACGTCAAGAGTACCTGTTTATTTATAAAATGGATAAGAATAGGGGAATGAAAAATGCAATATTATAGTCTGAACAATCGACCTCTGATAATTTGACTGTACCATATTCCCCACAAATGAAGATTCTTTTGTTCCGGGTCATGATCTTTGATTAGTGCGAGCACTTCCCTGTCAACAGGTGCCTCGGGGAATCCGCTTTTTGAGCGAACGAATGGGAAAGAAATGTCGAAAGACATAGTACCTGTGCGAAAAAAAATTATCCGTCAATGCTACAGCAGAAGTTCTGGCACTTGGTAGTTTAAATTTGTACCGCACTGCAATGCAGTGGAAAGGGATCGGGGGGATCCATATAATCTAGATAATGGCTCATCATTAATAAAACAGTCTCATAATTTGATGAGATTGTCATTAAATGAGAAAATCCTGAAAGGATTCTCATTTAATGAGGGCCCTTGGGCCAAGGAGTAAATCTCCCATTGAGAGCAGCGCTCTACAACAAGAGTGACATCTGTCAACTTTGATGATGAAAGGAATAAAAATTCCTCAAGAAAAAATTCTGAAGAGCCATGCTCTGTAAAGATGATGGAATAACCCATCAGAAAACTTAAAGTAAAGCTTTTTAATGAATTAAAAATTCCGAGATTTTCAAGATCTATGAACAAACTCTAAGAGTTCTTCATAAAAGATTAACAAATCTACATGATTTGAAAGAGCAAAACTCTGTTAATAGGTTAAGAAACCCTAAGAAAGTTTTCTTTAGATCTATGAAGAGAAAACCTCTATTGAGAAACCCTAAAAATCTATATGATTTGAAAAGAGCAAAGCTCTATTAATAGGTGAAACCCTGGATTATAAAATAGTCTCTTCAAAGATTTAATCTTTACCTAAATTTTTGACAGAGTTCTGTCCCTAAGAAAGTTCTTAAGACAAAGAGCTATGCTCTGAAGGAGAATTAATTCTCAGAAAACAAGAAAGAAGAAGAACAGAAGTCATCTCAAAGGCCAAAGGCCCCATTTATAGACACCGAGTGCCGTTTCAACTTCTGAGTTGATCCAATGGTATAGATGCTGCCACCGCTGCACTCACGTGTAGGCCACGTGAGCGCAATGGTGGGGGGCATTTGTTTCCCCAATCAGAGCAAATCTCTGTTCAAATTTTAAAATTTGAAATGAAGCAGCGCTTCATAGCAGCGCCAGCGCTGAGAGTCAAAGACTCTGAGGCAGCGCTTACAGGCAAAGCACATAAGCGCTAGCGTTAAGAGCACTGCACTCTAAGCAGCGCACCACGTGCAAAGTACGTGAGCGCTAGCGCTAAGAGCGCTGCACTCTAAGCAGCGCACCACGTGCAAAGCACGTGAGTGCTAGCGAAAGAACAAAATGTTCTCGGCCCTTGGATCAAAGATCCAACGAAAATGATTAAAAATCATCAATTGATCAGAATAAAATTCTGTTAAGCAAACATTCCTCAGAATCTTTCCAAATAGGAAAGATTATGCTCTGAAAATCAGAGCACCGTTGGATCAATGATCCAATGGTGATTAAAAATCACCAAAATACAGAATAAATTCTGTATGGGAAAAGATTTCCCAATCTTGTTAAATACAAGAAGATTGCCTTCTGTTAAACAGAAGCCCTAGGATCAAAAATCCAACGGTGGGAAACATCCCCAAATCAATTAGAGAAAAGATCTCTTCAACCGATTCAACAAATCAGCCTACCCTATATAAATGCCCCAAGACTTTAAGTCTGATAGAGAGGAACCCCCCATAAACTTTGAGAAAGTTCAGAGAGAAGAGCAAGCTCTTGGCAGAAGAAGAATTTCTTCAAGGTAAAATAAAGAGATCAAAGAATCTTATCAGAAAAAGAACTTAGTTCTTATGCTAGATCATAGATTTTTAAGACAAATTGCCTTTCACAAAAGAGAACATAATATCTCATTATAAAAATGGGGAGAATAATTCAATTCTTTACAGATCCATAAAGGCAAAACCTTTCACAAAAAACATAAGAGATTGAAACATCTCATATAAGATAAGAACTTTGTTCTAAGATTCACGAGACAAAGTCTTTTATAAGAGAGAATTTAATTCTCAGAGAACAGAGCTGTCTAAAAAGAGCCCTAGCGCTCCAATTAAAAAAAGAGCTTTAGCGCTTCAAAATTTAGCGCATAGCGCTGCAGAGCCCTAACGCTTCAATTAAAAGAAGCGCTTCAGCGCTCCAAATCTAGCGCATAGAGCTGCAGAGCCTTAGCGCTCCAAATTTAAAGAAGCACCTCAGCGCTTCAAGTCTGGTGCACAGCGCCAAGCGTGCCACGTGCTCCTCACGTGTGCGCTACTTCACCAGAAGTGCTTTGCGCTCATTGACTGGCGCACAGCGCCAAGCGCGCTACGTGCTCCTCACGTGTGTGCTATTTCACCAGAAGCGATCTGCGCTCATTGATTGGCGCTCAGCGTCAAGCGCGCCACGTGCTCCTCATGTGTGCGCTACATCACTAGAAGCGCATTACGCTCATTGACTGGCGCACAGCGCCAAGCGCGTCATGTGCTCCTCACATATGCGCTATTTCACCAGAAGCTCTCTGCGCTCATTGACTAGCGCTCAGCGCCAAGCGCGACACGAGCTCCTCACGTGTGCGCTGAGAGAACATAAATTGTTCTTTAAATGATAAAGCCCAGAGCCATAATGAGTGCTCAGCGTTCAATAAAAGACAGAAAGTTGTCAGGACCAACGCTCAACATTGTTCAATGAAAAAGGACCGAGCCTAATTAAATGTCTAACATTTTAAATGAATGGGCCAAGCCCAAGTTGGCCACAGATCTCTAATTCAGATTAATTGAGCCCATATGCTCATAAATCTTTGATCTTAGTCCCAAATTGGACTACAGATCTCCCAACCAATATTGGTTCAAGGGTACATCTCTTCACTCTCTGATATTTGTCGTTGAAATCTTTCAACGTCTTCAGAGAGGTAACAGGTCCTGACAACCATACATTTCATGAACTGTGGGGTCTTTAAACTCATGGACTATGATGTCCTTAAACTTACAGACTATGATGTCTCTAAACTACCAGGGACTGTGGGGTCCTTAAACCCATGGACTATGATGTTCTTAAACTTTATAGACTATGATATCTTTAAACTTTACAGACTATGATGTTTTAAAACCGTCATAGAGCCCAAATGCTCTTTTTTTGAATCTAAATGATCCTGTTAAGTAGATCTTAGTTTAAAATTAGACTAATGTATTCTTAACAAATGTTAAGTTGATCTTAATCTAAAATTAGACTAACGTATCCTTAACAAACGTTTAAATTGATCTTAGTCTCAAATGAGATTAACGATCCTTAAACCCAAACCAAAACCCAAATCTAAGAAAATACGGATTTGGACTAATCCACGCCTTATGGACGACAACATAAATTAGTCTCCGTATACAATCCACGGGCAACGAAAAACAAAACAAACACACACGACACAAAGTGACCATCTAGAGAAGGAGAAAGTGGTTGCGGCGATGCGGTAGCGTAATTAACTGCAGAGGCTTGCGCCTGCAGGAAAAAGCGTACTCACAATCAAAAAACCCTCACAACAAGGGGAATCTGATGAAGTCTGCTACAACGACCGCATCCGTCTAAACCTCTGATACATGGTGCCATAAATTAACTTGGCATCTTCAGAGAGGTGGAAGGATAAAACCAAATAGTATCTGCCTCCAAAATTCAGGCCAGACGTCGTAACGTCCCGGTCGCGTCTTTCGGCGGAGAAAAGAGTAGGTGCCCTTACTGATGCTGGTCCTTGAGGCCGATCAGTCTTTGGTTCGTCCTTCTCAGATAATGGCACATGTCTGAGAGGATTAGGTTCCCGAAATGCTTCGGTCTCCATTTGTATGAAATCGGCGGTCGTAGCTCGACGGTTTGCTAACACGCCTTTAGACAGTTCTATCTCTCCTGTCTTGTATTGCCTTTCGACCCAATCTTTAAATACGAAGCAGTCCTCAATGGCATGACTTATCACTCTGTGATAGGGGCAATATTTTGGGTCGTCGATCATATTTGCTTCTTGCGGTCTCTTGGATTCTGGCAGTTGTAGACCATTTCTTATGGCGTCCTTGAATATCTTGTGGACTTTGTCCTTTTTGAAGGAATAGACCTTATCCGGTTTCTCTTTTAGAGGAGATTCCCCTTCGGTGTATGTATCAGAGGGATTGCAGGCTGATCGCGGCCGTTTTTCGTGAAGGCGCTCCGCTCTTAGGCTGAAGGGGGTATCAGTTGGCTGCCTCCGGGTATCAATCCCTGGCTCATGAATCAAAATTTGATTCTGCTGCAATTGCAATCGGGCGACTTGGGTCGTGAGATCTGCTGCGACGTTTGCCAATTCGTCGACCTTAGATTATACCTTGGCTAACTTCTCATCCCTGTCCTGAAGCTGCCTCTGAAGCCATCGGAATAATGCTCGTTCTGTAGTTCCGGTTATGACAACCAGGTCATCCTTATTGCTTGAGCTCAATTCCGCAGGAACCCTGGGCTCTTTTGGCTTATCGGCCTGAGTGAGCTCTTCATCATTTAGACCGAGTCGACGTTGGGTAGCGTCCACCATATCATCACCATGGTTGTGAAGCATATAAGGGTTCGTTTCTTCATGTCCGACCATGTAGACAGTGTGGACTACATATCCAGCTATCTCTTTATCTTTGGCGGGGTAACCCCATTCTTGGAGCCTCATAAAGATCAGCCTAGCATGAGCCCTAGCCCTTTTGTTGGCTCTGTATCTGAGCCTTTTCTGCCTTAGCTTCTCGATTTTGAGGGATTGGCGGGCATCAGTTTTCTGGGAAGCCACCATGAGTCGATTGATAGAGAGCTTAAAGAAGATACTCGATCGAGCAGTTGTCGAGGGTACCGCTGGAGCTTGCCTAAGATGCCTCATTGCTTTGTTGACGTTGATGGCCTTGCCCCCAGCTAGAGCGATGGAGAGTCGTTCGAAAACGGATTTGTGCTTGGGCTGAGGTGCCCTCGCGACCATGACATTCGGCCTTTTCCCTTTTGAGACTGGTTTGTCTGTTACTGGAGTTTGAGGAGTTGGGATGGCGTTAGCTGACACGAACATAATAGAGCCAAATGTTAGCGGTGGCTCCTCCCATTGTTGCCTGAGACTGGTCGGGAGGACCTTCCTGGCGTCCATCTGCATCGTGTAGGAGAAGAAAGCTGTGTCGAGAACTGAGCTGATCCTTAGAGACATTTTGTTGCTTCTGGAGATTGCAATTTGAAATTTGTTAACCTGCACAAAGAAGCATGATTTCAGTACAGGCAGTCCATATGTATATTGATTGAGTTCGCATCGATATTTAACCCGAAATATAGGAGGAGAGATTGGTCTTACCGATCGTGCCAGAATCTGTAGGATGTTTTTCGTCACCCCATTGAGATGGGAATACGCGCGTGCTTGTCAGGCGCATTACAGATTCCCCCTGCCTAGGATAGGCTGGGGTTTATTGATTGTGGGGATCTGAATCTCCGGCAGCCGCGGACTAAGCTGCCGTTAATTACCCCCCGCCTTTGGAGCGATAGAACTTCCGATTGACGGGTCATACAGGACATGCGAACTCAACGTGCAGTGCTGTGTTTTTAAGGGGTTTTTGATATATCGGGAGCCCCGCAGAGTTTTTACAGGGGGTCCCGCTACCCGGGTAGCGGGCTAGGGGGCTAGCAGCCCCCTTGCGGGGTGTGGGACAACGCCCCGTTAGAAATTTTTTCTAACGGGAATAGTGTGGTGGAGTGTGTGTGTGTGTGTGTATAAAGGAAAGGGCATCCATAGGATGCGTGGGAGAAGGTGCCCGCGCTTCATGTGAGCAGCACGCGAGCGCTTAGACGCTTGGGCGCTGGCGTGAGCGCTGGTGCTAGCTCTTTGGACGCAAGCGCCCCACGTGCCCAGCACGTGGGCACTGGCGCTTTGGACGCCAGCGCCCCCACATGCCCGGCACGCGGGCGTTCAGGCACTGGCGCTAGAGCTTTGGGCGCTAGCGCCCTACGTATCCGGTACGCGGGCGTTCGAGCGCTAGCGCTTTGGACGCTCGGACGCTAGCGCTTTGGGCGCTGGCACCTCACGTGCCAAGCACGTAGGCGCTCAGGCGCTGGGCGGCAAAAAGGGACTTGGTCCCTGCACTGGGAGTTGTACTCCAAAAAAGAAACTTATTATTTTGTGTGTGTGTGTATGTGTGTATTTGAGGAGTTAAACTCCTAAGATATTTTTGGAGCTGATGAAGGGGCTTCTCCCTTGAGCCCTGGATCTCTTCCAAAGTGGGATTTTTGGAGATGGGTCTCCTCCTTGCTCCTCTGTTGGCCGGATCTTGAAGAACAAGAGATATGAGATAAAAAAAATCTCCCCTTTTTAAGATCTAATGGAATATCTGGCCTCCCCTTTTTGGGTTTTGTGGTGCAAAACTATTTAGTTTTGGAAAAGAAAGAGTAAAACTCTTGATTTAATTCAAAAGAAGGGAAGAAGGTTTTAGAACCTTTTGGAAGGAGAAGGAGGCACAGGAATCTTAATTTTTGGGGAGAATGAAAAAGTCTATATTTTATTCATCATCATGTTTCCTTACATACGCTTACACATTTACATATAGCCCCTTGGGCTTTACAAAATTGCATTTTGCCCATTTCATGCCTCATGTGCTATTTCTTTTTGCACATAAGCCATAGGCTTACAAAAATTTGACTTTATGCCAATTTTTCTTACATTCATGCATAAAAAATTACATCAAAATTATTTATTACATGATTTTTTTATTTTGGCATGGAGGAGGGCCGGTCGCTTCATGTTTGGACTCGACTTGGGCATGGGCCCACTTGATCTGGGATTGGGCCCACTTGGCTTGGGGTTGACCTTGACTTTGACTTGGTCAACCGAGGTGCAATTTTCGACCCCAACACTTAGGTTGCGCCAATGCAAAGGAGCGGAGCCACTCCTTGTGCCTAAGACTTGACTTAAGTGCAGTGATGACCATTTCGTCCCGGTGCTTAGGGATCTCTAGGAGGGCATTGTAGAAGCGGGTGACGTATCCCTTGAAGGACTCCTTGTCCCCGCTCTTTATTGTGAAGAGATGATCGACGGTCCGCTTCTGCCGTCTGTTCCCGACGAAGTGGCCGAGGAACTGGGTGGCCAGCTCATCAAAGGTAGAGATTGAGCGTAGCATGAGTCCTCGGAACCAATCTCGTCCAGAACGGATGAGAGTGGCGGGGAAAGCCCGGCATTGCGCGGCGTTGGAGTTGTCCTGGAAACTCATCCCTGCTGTGAACACGTCCAAATGGTCTTTCGGGTCGGACTTCCCGTCTAATAGGGAGACCTTTGGAGGCTTGTTCCTAGAGGAGACATGGAAAGCAAGAAGCTCCTCGGTGAAGGGCCTCGTAAGCGAGTCGGCAGCGCATATAGCCCTGTCGCTTGAGGGACGACTCTCCCGATGTATACCCTCGATCTTCTTTTCGAGAGCGTCGAGTCGGTCGTGGTATCCCGAGGATCCGGCATATTCGAATTTATGGCCCTTTTGCTGCCGACCTGCGTCGTGCCGCGGTTCCGGTTCCGTTCTATGAGGTTCCGTAGGTCCCCTGGCGATGTTGTCTTCGAGCTGCCATGGTGAGTCCCGTCGCACGAACCTGTCGAGGGAGGTGGCGCCGGCCATGATTGGGAGCAGGCGAGCTGACCGACACCTCCTCGAAAGGGATATGAGCACGATGGGGATCAGGGCGGGGCGCTCTTTCATAGGACCTCGACGTCGAGCTGTGAGGTGCCCACCGGGTCATTGAGTTGGTCGCCACGAGGGATCTGTGGCCGCCCGAGATAGCGAGGCGGTGCCCAGATGTGCCGACGCGGGCAGTGTCTTCTCTCCTCATGTGTCGCTCCCGAGGTGGGGGAACGGCGACTTGGGGAGCTTGTCCCTCCGTTTAGACGCTGACAAGCGCATCCACAGCGGACGCGAGCCGATCTATCCTAGCAGATATGACGTGAATGACGTTCGGGGGAGGAGGGGATCCACCCGTGTCTCCGTTATGGGGAGGACGGTGGCTGGAGCTTGGATCGTCGCGATGATCACTCGTCATATGTTCGAGATCGGAAGATTAACTTTCGCTGAGTGGAACTTTCGAGATTTCCCACAGACGGCGCCAATTGATGGAGGCTGTGATCTCCTTCAGATGTTATCTTCCGTTGATCTGTAGCGAGCGTTGATGGATGGCTAAGATTGGATTTGAGGGTAGCTTCTCAATGCGTGTGGATCTCAATGGGCTTGATTTGAGAATGAAGCAGAGCTACCTGCAAAGAAGTCCCGGGGTGGTTATACCACCGTGGACCCTCTGACGATCAAGTCAGTCGGGGTATTTTGGCAGAGTAACGGCCTATTGGGGGTAAAATTGCCTTACTTGAGTCGTCTGAGAAGGGGTTTATATAGTGGCAGCCATGGGCCAGTGGGCGCGAGATTCACGCCGGCCGTTACGCCCCTAACGTTGCGCTTGCGTGAAAGGCGGGATTCCCCATTAATGACGAGATATACTCGTTAATGGGGGGACGCGATGGTGTGGAACGCGGGATCGTGGGCGGCGGATATCTCGCGTCTGGCGAGAATCGCGGAGCCGTGGCGGAGACGCCTGTGATCTGTGCTGTGGGTCGGTCGATGAGACCGAGGACTCCTAGCTTGGCGGGAGGCTCGGGAATGAGCGGAGGGCCGAGGAAGCTTGTTTCAGTGATAACTCAGAGGCGAGCTAGGAGGGCTGAGGAAACTCAGCGTGCGGGAGGGCTCGGAGGCGAGCCGATGGGTGTTTGTAAGGCGGGCACATGAGTGGTCTGGGAGGCCACCGAAGGTCGGGACCATCCTCGGGTCGAAGGCCCGAGGCATGCTTCCACTGTGCCTTTCTTGTTTCATTCTCGTGAGCCTTGGGACACGTCATTTGCCACGTGTCATGATCTGGGGAGTCCTTAGTACTGAGCATTATCAGTTTGGTTTCAAAATAATGGTTTCACAACTATAGTTTCACGCCGCTCATCCGAATTGGCCCTAGTCATATGAGGACATGTTGCTACGGGTAGCTGATAAAAATGTTTTTTTATCATTCTGAAGAAAAACAGAACTCAAAAGAGTCCGACCCATGAAATTTATTTATACGGGTAAAAATATTCGGAGTTAAACAGGTGCAAATTTCGTACCCATCATCCGATTCGAGATGACGAACGGTTATATGGATAACGTATGTATAGATAAATGGGTTATTCCTGTATAGGTCAAATGGCTACTTGATGTTTTTGTAGTTTAAAGGGGAAATAAATTATGTCTATACACTTTGGGAGTTTGGATACTTGACTATCTTAATTAAAGCCAATAACTACATTCCATATGTACATTCTCAAAAAAAATTTATCTTAGCATTCATGATATATATTTAACGTGAAAGGTTTATTGTGGTGACTGGGAAAATGAATGTGAAGTCCTTGACATTTTTTGATATGGGTAGGGTATGCCCAAGAACCCATGGTTTGAACAACCTGATGATACTTGTGAATGGACGGGTCGGATACGGCCAATGTTTTAATGGGTAAAAAAGTTTTAACATGCGACTTATGTTTTATGGATCGACCCATGACTTATGGAATCTGGAGATGAAAATTGTACTGCATGAGGGGTGCTCCTTTGGTCACCGATGAATTTAGCAGTAGCTTGTAATAGCAAAGGCAAATTACATGGTTCCTAGAACCACAAATTTGGTACTCAACCCCGAAGGTATGAACAAGAGTGAAATGTATTTTCATATCCTAGTTGAATCACATCTCAGTTAAAAGTAAGTTGGGAAATTATTTGCGAAAAGGAGTTTCGAGTTGTGAGTTGCTTCGGAGTCAAAGAAAAGTCATAACTGCCAATCAATTTGTTGGTCACATCAATGCCTGTGGGAGAGCAAATTGCAACCAAATGTAGCTATATCCAGCCCCCACCACGCACCCAACACCCAAAAAGCAACTGTTTTCTGCAGTTTGTAGGTGTAATATGCACACTTCACATTAATTCTGAAAATCAGGTAAAATAACTGTTTGCATCCATAAGCTTGAAGTCTGAAAAGCATTTATCATTATATGATTTATTTATTTATTTTGCCCCTGTTCTCTATGTTCCTAATATATATTTGCGGGTTGGACTCATGCTTGCAAAACAAAAGTTTGAGAGAGTTTGGTTGATTTCACGGGTATAAAAATCTATTATTAAATACCGAGGGCCAACCTATAGAAATAGTAATGTTTATTGGATACCAAAAGCACCATCACTAAAAACTTAATAGCACTTAATGGCGGATTAATTACTAATCACATCTTATGAATGGAGCTATTTCTATCTTTTATATTCTTTAATTAATATCCACCAAAGATGGAACAAACTTATAAGAAAAGGGTTTTTTTGAAATACCTCAACCAAAACTTCCATATTTTGAAATATCGCATCCAAAACTTCATATTTTCAAAAAAACACGCATAAAACTTGAAGGGTATCTAAATACCACACTCTGTTACATAATAGTTATCTTTTCTATTTCCTATTTTTTTGACGGAAAAAGCAGGATAAAACGTCATACTCAATAAAATAAATTAAAAAAACAAAATATTTACAGGATAAAACATTTATGCATTGAGAGAATCAATCAGTGTAAACAAAATATGTATAGGATAAAACGTAATAGTTAGCTAACTATGGTTAATGAGGCAACTTTTTTTTTGACAATGGATCACCCCTGGCTAGCCCAGGGGTCCCATGACACACACCCATTGTTAACTTCAGCAGTAAAATTGTTGGGTTACGGCAGCGTCCCGGCCATCAAACCGTGACCAAATGCAGAACAAAATTTTTCTAAACTGGCGCTACCATTATCCGATACCCGGATCTATCCTAAACCCTATACTAGCAAGCAATATAAAGAATTAGGAATGGTTATACCGAGTTGATCCGTGTCTTTCGGTCTTCAACCTTCATCCCAAACTCCTAGAGGTTGCGGATCGAGTTTGGTTGCCGGTCTTCCTCCATCTACGATAATCCACCTGAGAGAAACGGCGCAAGTTTCAGCCTCGCCAAGCGAGACAACCGACGCTCCAAGGTTGCTTGCAATGGAGAGTGGAGCTGTAGGAATGTGTCACTGTGTATTTTCTCTCATCACAAATGCTCCATGAGCAACTCAAGAAGATGAAGAAGGAGGTGAGAAGACATGTGGCATGAGCAAGTGTGGAAAATAGCTAAGTCTCCAAGTGATTAGAGCAAGTGAAGAAAACCAAGTCAAGAAAACAAAATGCATGGCCTCTCAAGAAATGTGGTTGCCTCTCTCTCTCCCTCTCTCCCTCTCTCAATCATGCACACATAAAAAATATCTCATCTCAATTTTCTAATAAACAAATCCATGCCATACCTCTCTACATGCTCAAGCCTATGCTCATGCCAACTCACCCTCCACCTTATTTCCCAAATTGATTTTCTAAAAAGAAAATCAATAATGAGGCGGCCATCTTCTAGAAGCTATTCCGTATAAATACGGAATACTTCCCAGTAAACGTATCGAAATACATATACGTGTATTCGTACAAAAATACGAATAACCAAGAGAGAAAATGAATAGTAACGATAATACTAGAATACACACACACACACACAAATTATTAAATCAAAACCTGATTTAATAATCCGGCTTAATCCTAAACCGCTAGTATTATCAATCGTCCGATTAAAGTCTGTGCAGCCTGTACACATATTTAATCGGACACCTGTATGTACCAACATACGTCATCCACACCATATCGCCTGAACCGTGAAAACTCTCTGTGTGGGACTCTAAAGACTCGTCAATACGCTGACAGTGGGTTTAACCACAAGCACGTCAGCGGCACTAGCTGTACATAACGGTTACTCAGGTATTGAGCGAAAAGAAGGCCGACGATCAAACTCATCCAAACCCCTACTGAGCCTGACAGTGACAATATCCGTACAGTCCGGTCTGTTCGTCTAAGAGTATCGCATATCAAATCTAGGGGGTGGATAAAGTCAGACCCCCTAATAACGCGACATTTAATGCCGGTATGAAATCCATCACCACCTGAGAAACTATCGAACCTAGATCGGTATTTCTCGTCTACCTCGGCCAAGGATTTCTGGTGATGGCCACCCGTGCACAACGTAATATCAACCCCCAATACCGGGAGAGACGAACTCCCGACGATCCGCTCACTTCCTCCATGTGGCTCGGGACTGTACCCAACTAAAACCTGTTTACATGACTCCTTTGAGCCGTGGTAGGGTAGTAATCAAAGCACAGTGGGAAATCACACGAGACAAATAACGATCTCAGGACGACAGACGAACCTGTACACATGTCACCTAGGAACTGCTATCTGACTATAGGTATAATACCAACTAGCAGGTTCCCGGCGAGTCCGTCCAGTGTACTCATAACCCAATGAGCACCTGTATACTATCTTATGTGAACAACCTAACACCAATGACTTGTGAGACCCGACCACCGCCCCTCGTCAGGGTCTCGATCAGTATACATTAGTCTACACTGGAGTATCAATGCCCAGTCTCGAAACTTCCACGACTAGGGACATTTAAGGATTTGCTTATAGACCCCCAGCTCCCATATATATGATCGACATCATAATACTGGTAGTCAAGCAAGAATCCTATGGGTTCTATCCACATGTAATAGTGATGATAAAAACAAACCAGATTGTAACAACCCTAATTTTCCTATACAATTTTTTCCAAATATTTTTTCAAAAATCCATAAAGGGGTATTTTAGCCTGAGCACAAGATATAAGTAATTATTTTGCTTTTTAATTTCAAGTTAAAGGAATGTAACAACTCCATTTTTAGTGTACAAAAATTTGCTTTAAAATTAATGTATATTTGGGGTATTTACATTTTCTGTGACTAGTTTAAGTAATTAAATAGCTCCATAATTACAAGAAGGAGCTTGTATCTCATTGGTAATACCTTGCACTGCTGAACCAAGTCACCAGAGCTCATATCCCATACCCCACATTATTTTTTTAAAACCTTTAGAATACCAAGGGTTTACACGTGCATATCTCACAAAAACCCCACTACACCCAAAAATGTAACATTGGACCCCAACATGAAAATTTTGTCTTTTCACATTCCCTATACACCTGCAAAATTTTAGTCTCAGACTATTTTCAGAGCTCTTTTAAAACCCCAATTACTCCACTTTTAATACATTTTTAATACATTTTATCACATTTTTCATTTTAACCTTTCACCTATAAATACCACCCTTACCCTCTACCCTCTCACCCCAAACTCTGAGCCAACTCTCTAAAATTCTCAATAACTCTTGTGTGCAATCGAATTGAGCGAAAGGCGAAGCTCCGGCGAATTCTTCGGCGGAATTTCCGGCAACGACCGTAGGAACTCCCGGAGACGAAACGACGCACCAGTGACTCCTCCCGATCCACCTTCCTCTTATCTTTGATCGAAACCCATAAGTCCCACTTTCCCCCTTCTCTACTCTTTCTAAAAATACGAAACTACAAAACCCGACGGAATCAGAGCAAATCCGATTTCCGATTCGGTTTCTTTCTAAAACTCTCACTTTTATTTAATACAATTTTGTTTAACCACTTCATGTTGACTATTAAATGCTAACCAATCATATTGAACAAGTTCTATATCAAAAATAATTGCTATCTCCATTTTACCGTATTTTTTCATTAAAATACCACATAATTTCATTTCTACATTTAAACCATCAAAACTTACTATACCTTTAAGTAGATCACGAGGTAATGACCTACCTCCTCACACACTCATATACAACATAGCACAATACCCTTGGGAACATAGAATACGGGAAAGCGACACATTTTCATTTAAATACCATTTACTTAATAAAACCGTTTTCTAAAAGATTTAGTATTTATACAAATCTTTGCAAAGCGCCGCTATAACGCATTTTGGGGAACCCGTTCGGGATGGTGCGGATTATCGCACATCCTCAGGCTTAGTAGTGCGAGATTCAGACCTCCGCAAAGAGTATTCGGTCTCGAAAGATTTAAAATACGACATCTAAAGAAAAATGAGATTTCTAGAAATATAATATATATTAAAAATTATTTTCATATAAATATATGTATATTTATCCTTAAAATATCTATTTTGTTATGATATAAATATTCCACTTTTTTCTAAAAATCACAAGAATCATTTACACTAAAATACCATGAATTTCATACAAATAAATATTACAAATAAATACCTTTATTTATGAAATTAGGATATTTTCACTAGAAATATCATAATATAAAATCTACATTCATTACAACTCTAAAGACGAATAATAAATACTTAGGGTGTATTTTGAAAAGTATATAAAAGTATTTTTACATAAAACCCCCTCAAGTTCTATAAATTACCCTAAGGACCCTAATAAACATAGGTTTAAGCGGGACCAATCTCTTGAGCCTCAGAAAGCCGGAGAAGTGGGTGCTTGCCTATTTAAGGTAGACAACTTAATAATGGTGTTATCAATACGGTAATCGTTTTTGAAAAAGACATAAATCCTGCCGTCCATGTGCAGCGGTTACCGATAACATCAAAACAATCAGGACTTCAATTTACTTTTCTAATTGTCCAACTCAGTTTGAGTCTCAGTATAATCTGACTTGAATATGATTCAAGTACAATCTACAATCTACAATCTACAATATTACAATTCAACATGAATTCATGAATTCATAAATCCAATTATCAATCTATACAACTTGACTGAACCGAACCATGGATATACATTCCATTTACATGGTTCTCCAGTTATTCCATTTACAAGATTCTCCAGTTACATCCGTTTACTGATATCATGGTCTCGGTTAGTCATCCAATTATACAATCCATACAATTTACAATACAACAATACAATCAAGATAACACGGGGTTTAAGGGGTAGATTGGTACGGAAGGTGTTAAAAGTGGCACGAGACTGCAAGATCAAGACACCTAATATGAATCCAATTGCCGTTGTTCCGTGTTGTATAACCGAGCCTTGTACTTCCTTTTGCCTCTAGTCTTTGGCATATAGAGACTCCTCTCGTATACACTGGCATCTTTCTGTACCAAGCTACAAACAACAGCGTTAATACTAAATACGACATTATAACAATATAATACAACTTTAAAAGCTATCTTTTTATTCTGTCTATTCTACTTCTCCTTTATCTTTGGGACTTACCGAGCGATCTGTTCGCTGACGACATTCTCTTTCTTTCTTCTTTGAATGTCGTCAGGTGATCTGGACCCGTCAGATATCGAGCCCACTGCTGAAAAGTTGGACCAGTTCAGTGAAGACCCCGAGCTCTAGTCATTGTACACTTTCCATTTCAGTACTTTTCTTTTTTTGTTATGCCATTGTTTATGCATTGCTTTTATTTCAGTTGTATTTACTTTTCATGCATTGTACAAAAGAATGTTAATAAATAAAGTTGCTGTTCAGTTTATTGTAGGGTTCCTAGGCACCCTAATGAGGTCTCACAAGGCATCAACCATGCCAATTTCAAAATTTACGGTGCCGAGAAACCCTAAACTACGGATCGTTGGCTAGATGTCTAAGCGAAAAACAAACTAGTTAACACTTAACTACAAGAATTCGGAAATACAAACTTTGTAGATCCGGTCCTCCACCTCCATAGCTCCGCAATGAAGTCTCCTCGTTGTCCAAGTCGAACCCCGGGCTCTAGCGTCGGCTTCATCGGAGAATGGACGGGCTAGGTCGTCGACGTCGATGCCGAAGATGATCTACGTCGAGGCATCACTAGATCAAGCTCCAACTTCACCAAGTCAAGAAACTTGTGAAGAAAACACACTCTACTACTTGGCAAGAGGTAGAGGATGAAGAAATAGGAGGTGGGTTCACTTTAGAATTGGATTTCTCACTCATTTGCTCAAGTTGCCATTGATGTAGCAAGGTTTCTTCACGAAGAAGAAGAAGAGGAAGAAGATGATAGAATATCATAAGTTTTTTTTTCCAAAAAGGAAAATAAATCAATCCTTATCATTTAGCAACCATAGTTTGGTGTAGAGAATAAACCATGGTTAGAATGAAGGGTTAGGGTTAAGCATCAAGACAAAATGGTCACAAGGTCAAAGCTTCATGAAGCTTCAATGTACAAACAAAGAAAGCCACCATTTCCTCTTTATGCATAATATTTTCCAATAAGAATAAATAAATAAATAAATAAGAAAACCATAATCCTAACTAATATACAACCATGGTTTAATCTTCACACAAACCCTAGTGAGCATGTATCATCAAACATGATACAATCAAGTGCACAAAAAGTATATCACATATACAATTTGCACATCCGAGCGAGAAAATCCATTAAAAGTGAACCGATACTAGTTAATGCAAAGTAATATATCAAATATATAATTATGCATTAAATCATTAAATCAACACTTGATTTAACGATCCGGTCATATCGCATATAACCGACTAATATCCAATGTATCGATCTATCGAATCAATCCTCGATTCGATAACTAGGTTATATCGCATACAACCATTCGATACATTCATCGCGAGAATAGAATACGGTATCACATACACGCATTATTCTCGGTCCCGCACATATCTCATATGCGCTCCTATTTCGTTTCGCTTGAGCCAGGAAACCTCTGTGTAGGACTCTAAAGACTCGTCAATACGCCGGCAGCAGGCGATGATCATATCAAACACCCACAAGCCGCAAGCGGTCTGCTAAACGTAACGGCCACCCGGGTATTGAGCGATCTGAAGATCGACGAGCAAGCCCGCTCACACTCCAGTGAATCCAACCAGTAACACTACCGTACAGTCCGGTCTGATCGTCTGATATGTCGCATATCTCGCCTAGGGGTGGTAAACGTCAGACCCCAATAGCTCGATAAGTCGTGTCGATATGAGGTCTATAACTATTCGAGAAACTACTGGTAACACTTACCAGTAAATCTCAGCAACCCTGGCCAGGGATTTCCTGTTATAGCCAATCGAACACAGCGCAACATCAACTCCCTATACCGGGAGAGACGAATCCCCTCCTATCGCTCATTGTCTCCATGTGACTCGGGACTGTACCCAAAAACCACCGTTTTGCACGCCCTCTTGGACGTGGTAAGATGGAAATCAAAGCACAGTGGGAACCACACAAGACTCTATGACGATCTCGGGTCAACAGACTACTCTGTACCAGTGTCACCAGAGAACTGCCATCTGACGTCAGGTATAATACCATCTGGGAGTTCTCGGCGAGTCCGTCCAGTGTACCCAGTCTCTACTGAGCACCCGTATATCATCTCTGATGTCAAACACCAATGGATATGGGATCATCCATCGCCCATCTGTACGGGTCGAGAAGGTATACGCTAGTCTACTCTGGTATATCGATGCCCCATCTCGATACACCCATGACTAGGGACTTTCAAGGATGTACTTATGGACTACCATGTCCCCACTAGTATGATCCGCATCATAGTCCAGGTAGTCAAGTACAGATCCTAAGGGCTTTACCAACATGTAACAGAGAGACAATTAGTGTACACGTTAAGGTAAAGATCAACCAGATAGCATACTATCATGTCGAGCAAGAAAGTCCTCCCTATATATGTCCCAGCATCCACTACAATATACATCCAATGTACAGTAATGGCCTCTAGGGCATACATATAACTAACAATCTCCCACTTGCACTAGGGCCATCTGTAGCAGTGGTTGTAGTATCTCATACTCAACCATCCCATAAAAGTCTCTCTCTGGGAACAGGCCTTTGTGAGTGGATCCGCTGTGTTGTCCTCTGAGTCTACTCTCCTAACCTCGATCTCCCTGGAGATCAACCATCTCCATGATCAAGTGATACTGCCTTAGAATATGTCTGGATCACTGATGGGACCGGCGTTCCTTGGCATAAATCACAACTCCATTGTCTCACAATGGTAGGAACATAGTTCATATCATGAACCATTATACACCCAAACAGCCTCTTTGGTAGCATCTTAAGTAGCGATGTATCCTGCCTTTATCGTCTAGTATGCCACGGTATCTAGCTTGGAACTCTTCCAACATACCGTCCCTTTACTGAGGATAAAGACAATACCTGTGACTGACATTCAGTCGTCTTTATCACCCTGGAACACTTCCAGTGATTCTCCCCAGGGTCGATTGATACCTTCTCACTACAACTAGTGAGAATCCTAACATCCATTTAGATCTATCTCATAGATCCAAAACCTAGGATTTAGTAGGTATCAATTTGATCCTATATGGAGAATCATTGTGATAAGCGGAGATTGATCGAGCGTAGCATAAGAAACTCCTTTCTTATCAAGAGTATGTCATCCACGTACTCTACGAGGATCGTCACCATACCCCCTATATACCTTTTTGTTTATACAAGGTTCATCTACTATTTTGATGATGTCAAACTCTTTGACTACTACATCAAAACAGATGTTCCAACTCCGCGATACCTGCTTTATCCAATAAAGCATCTTGTACACGTTTCCGCTGCTCCCACTGTCTACGAAGCCCTCTGGCTGTGTACTTATAGACGTTCTCTTCTAAAACATCATTTAGAAAAGCAGTCATGACACCCAACCACCAGATATCGTAGTCATGGTATGTAGCCGTGGCAAGTAGGATCTGGATGGACTTAAGTATAGGTATTGGAAAAGGTTTCATCATTATCCACGCCTGGTCGATGACGAAAAACTTTAACAAGTCTAGCTTTGAAAGTCTCAACCTTTCCATTTACACCAAGTAATCTTCTCAAAATATACTTGCTCCTGATGGGGATTTAACCCTTCAGATATAGCAACCAAAGTCCATACTTTGTTGGTGTACATGGATTCCATCTCAGATCGCTAAGCATCCAGCCATTCTTACAGAGTCCCACTCCTGATGGCCAGCTCGAAGCTAGTTGGGTCATCATCTCATGATGCAATCCTCGCTCCTACTGTCATAGAGAAACAGAAGTATCTCTCAGGTGGGTGAGGAACCCTGCTAGATCGGCGGAGAGGCTGAGGTTCGTTGGAATCTACTGAATCCTTTGGCTCTATCAAATCATCTGCTGTATTTTGTATAGCTGGAACATTTCCAGTTCTACATAACAGACATTGCTTCGAGCTTGTCCAGATCTTGCTTTTAAACATAGGCCGGACAACCCCAAATCTTAACTAGCTTAAGACATGGGCTCTTACCATACCATATCTCATATGAAGTGGTAGGCAACTGATTTGATTCGAACCCTATTCAATAGGTATGCAGCTTCTCAAGTGCATAACTCCCCAAAAGGAAAAAGGTAACTCAGTAGTACTCATCATAGAGCACACCTTATCAGATAGGGTGTATCTGCTCCGCCCCGACATACCATCGTGCTATGGTGTATACAGAGGAGTAATGCTGAGAGAGAATCTCATTCTCCTTTAGAATAGTCCAGTATTTCCGTGCTCAAGTATTCTCCTCCTTGATCACATCAAAGGACATAATACTTATACCCGTATTTTGGTTCTCTACTTCTAACTTATATTCTGTGAATATCTTAAAAGGTTAGGACTTGTGTTTCAACAGGAACATATGTCTGAATCTTGAGAGATTTATCAGAGAAAGTAACGAAGTACAAAGAACCAGTCCTGGCATATGTAGACAGGGGATCTGACATACATCAACATGTATCATCCCAAGAGTTTACTAACTCTTTCTCTGTTTTCAGTAAACGGAGCTATGGTCATCTTATCTTTGTGACATGACTGGCAAGTTTCATAAGATGTAAATTCAAACAGATTTAAATATGCATCTATGTGGAACTTAGCTAGTCGGGTCGCATTGATATGACCTAGTCTACAATACCTCAAGAAGAATTCGTTCATTTCTGAACTCTTCCTCTTGTGTGTGATCCGTATACTAAGAACTGTAGTTTGATTTAGAACATCAACGCTTTTAGATAACGTGCCTGAACCGATCAACTTTTGATATAGGAAATGTTCAAAACATTATCCAACAATACAAAATTTTACCGTTTCTTTACTAATAAAGAGACAGATATGATTTTGTATATCAGGTTCGGTATCTAATAACATTCGTTCAGAATCAATGTATTGGTAATACAGGGTGACAGTGACCAACAGACTTGGCTGCAACACTTGCCCCGTTTTCTGCCTCATGAAACTTATCACCCGTTCTCAGTTCTCTACCTTTCTGTAGCCCTATGTAACAAATTACATATCTGGGATCCTGATCTGGTATCACATACCCAGGACGTAAAGGATACTGAGAAACAGTTCTCTGTAATGAACACACCCGAAGATGATGCATCAACATGCACTCTCTTCGTTTGGGCGGCACGGGAAATCTGGTATTCCCCAATTTCCTGCTCTGTCTTATAACAATTATAAGTTGGAGCGGGATCAACGTTCCCCAGCTCAGTATAACAAGCGGGTTCGGTCAATATTCCGTATTATTATCTTGATTAAGGCGTGATATGGTCGCTACCTGGAGAGAGAGAGAAGAAAACACTCAGCGTGCGCTCTTGCAAGAATAGATTGGTTTTTATTTTATCTAATCAGGATGGCTCCCACTGCTTTTTATCAAATCTTCCTTCAAACCCTAAAAGGAAAGACTAGCCGGGATTAATTACACACTACAAGTTCGCCAATATTTCAGCCAGGCCAGTGTCGGTACTTTGAGGGAGGTCCCCCGTGCTTTCGCACGAACCTAATTAATGTAAACCTCGTTTTCCCAGAGGCGTAACCCCGTTGACACCTTTCTAGACACCTACTTGATCGGCTAATTGTAATGTGTAAAACTCTCCCAGAAGTAACAATTACTCGCAGCGGGTATCGGGATCCAACTATCTCATAGAAGGTATGCAATCTCATTGCAAATTTCAACACTTGAAATTCCCGATAATGTTTTGCCCCTAGCAGCTATATGACCTTAACATAGTCAACAAATCATAAGTGCTAGTCAAGTTCAACCCGTCATTTCCCGATTGAATTAAACCCACCCGCACGACCCTTAACATAGTCAACAAAGTCGCACGACTACCCTAATCTAATCGCATCATATGCTTATGCAGATAAGCACTAATTAGCTACCGCACACTACGCCTTAACATAGTCAACAAACGTAGCACGAATACTAACTAGTACTTATCTGAAATGACGGAGGGCTACGACAGGTTTTTCTGAAAACCTATTGCGTAATGAACTTGATATCGTTGTAGAATCAAATGATTTTAAAAATGGAGTGCTTTTGAGGCTTTTCTAGTTTTGCTAAAGGAGTCACTCCCGGTGAAGGGATCGTCGGTCCTTTCCTCGTCGAATGAGGTGCGGGATATATCACATATATCACTGTGCAAAGCAAAAACACTTAAAAGCAATCAAAATACAAACCGAGTGTGTAGCATCTGCCAGTTATTGCTAAAGGAGTCACTCCCGGTGAAGGGATCTCGGTCCTTTCCTTATCGAATAAGGTGCAGGATATATCACATATACCGCTGTGCAAAGCAAAAACTGTAGCTACCTGTTTTATTTTGAAATTCGATTCTACAACATCTTAGGTTTCTTTTACTTTCATTAATCACATTAATGAAGTCCCATCATCAAATACCTAAACATCACAGATAAATACGACGTACACTTATGCCATCCGCATTCGCCTCGATGTCCCCTCGTGCACCGTTAGGTTAGGTAACTAACGGCAGAGCGGGGCAGGGCTAGCGCGGGTGTAAAACATAAGTAACGTCTATATAATATATCATATATACTATATACTGTATCTATCATAGAACATCACATGATCACATCACATATATCGCAGCAGAAGAAACATATGAAATATTGGATATACTAGGACGTCCGTGTTTTCAATACGAGCCAGTATAAAACACGGATTCCACGGTCGTGATGAATAGCCAAACCCACACCCCTAGACCCCTACGAGAGCGGCAAGCAACCCTACCAATTCTAGAGTTAGGAGACCCGGACTCGACTCCTCGAGTTGGTCTCCCACTGGACCCTAGAACCCGGTTACTTGTGCCCTCCTCCTTGGGTCTATCCTAGTGCAGAAAAGTAAATAATATACAAACGGTGACATCTTCCGCAACCTGGAAGTGCCCCAATAAAAGAATATTACATACAAGTTTTTACATGAATGAAAATGAAAAACACTCATCTCACATAAAAACCCCCGGCTATTCAAACACGACGATCCAATATAACATATCCAGCAACACATAACATCACATGTCATCAACGTAAGTAAATATGCGCATCCCAATTGTCGTTGATCAACGAAACCGGCGATATCACATATTACACTTACGGTCACAGAAAAGAAAGTGTAAAACTACAATAGTTGGAATCCGCAACCATCTCAGACATCGCATGCCTGACCAAATGAATTACTTAGACATCGCATGCCTAACAATTATAAACCCCGCATTTTATTCTCATTATCGAAAACACTTTTCAATATTAAGTCGGGCAATTCAACAGGATTCCCGACATCCTGATCGAATGCTCGTCGCAAACTTCAGTAGACGGCCGCACCCCCGAAACCGTCGACGAAGTGCACCAAGGCGGAACACCACTGCCGCGAGCACCCGAACGGATGCTTTCGGCGACGGGGTTCTCCTACAGTCACTTGGTCGGGGCTATGGAGTGAGGCTGTCTATTAAGTTTACCCGGCGAGTATCCGCGTACGCTACGTGATTGCGACGGACTTTTGATCACATCAAAATTCCGTGGCAACCGATCAAGTGAGACTAAAGTGCTATGTTTATAACATTCATTTAGTTATCTCATAACTCTTGTGAATTCCAATTATTGTATCCCATTCCAGATAATTAGAAAATGTTAAACTTTCCGATTGAACATTCGAACACCCAAGTTTTCCCGATACAGATCAACACATGAAACAAATCTAAAAACATTCAGTTCGTGCCTCAGTACCAACGGTCCAGACGTAGAAGGGTCAAGCCAACGCCTCACATGTGGCACGCCGTACTGCCCCAAACCCGAAGGTTCAAAGGGCAGTTCAAGACGGTCACATAATCGAGTTAAGGTTTGTTGTCTTCTAGAGGGTCCATCGAGTTACTTGCACTACTTAGAACGTCTTTAGACTACGGAAAAATCCAACAATTGGAAATTTCCCGACAGGGGAAAAATTGGGTATTTATATCCGGTCGAACTTTTTAACATATTCTAAAATTTATCCGGAAAGCCACACAGACAAAATTTGATACTCCGATCGAAACACCGAATCCCCAAAACAATCCCAGAAAATTAAACTCTTGAATAAATATTAAAAAATCCCAGAAAATCCAGCACCTGAAACCATGAATTACTGTACAAAAATTATAGGATAATACAATAATACGGCCGCGGAACCGCCGCATAAGCAGGGCTTATGCCGCGGTTCCGCCGCGTTCTGGAAGCTTCAATGGAAAAATTTTGTATCGTAATTCTTAGTTTTTCCTTCTGAATTTTTTTCGAATTTTTAATTTTGAAAAATCCACGTTTTCAGAAAACGTCCAGAGAGCACATTTGAGTTGGGGTTTCGGGTTCGTTCGGGTTTCAAACTTCGTCTGGACTTCGCCTAAGGCTCTAGCTAGGCTCTGATACCACTGTAGGGTTCCTAGACACCCTAATGAGGTCTCACAAGGCATCAACCATGCCAATTTCAAAATTTACGGTGCCGAGAAACCCTAAACTACGGATCGTTGGCTAGATGTCTAAGCGAAAAACAAACTAGTTAACACTTAACTACAAGAATTCGGAAATACAACCTTTGTAGATCCGGTCCTCCACCTCCATAGCTCCGCAATGAAGTCTCCTCGCTGTCCAAGTCGAACCCCGGGCTCTAGCGTCGGCTTCATCGGAGAATGGACGGGCTAGGTCGTCGACGTCGATGCCGAAGATGATCTACGTCGAGGCATCACTAGATCAAGCTCCAACTTCACCAAGTCAAGAAACTTGTGAAGAAAACACACTCTACTACTTGGCAAGAGGTAGAGGATGAAGAAATAGGAGGTGGGTTCACTTTAGAATTGGATTTCTCACTCATTTGCTCAAGTTGCCATTGATGTAGCAAGGTTTCTTCACGAAGAAGAGGAAGAGGAAGAAGATGATAGAATATCTTAAGTTTTTTTTTCCAAAAAGGAAAATAAATCAATCCTTATCATTTAGCAACCATAGTTTGGTGTAGAGAATAAACCATGGTTAGAATGAAGGGTTAGGGTTAAGCATCAAGACAAAATGGTCACAAGGTCAAAGCTTCATGAAGCTTCAATGTACAAACAAAGAAAGCCACCATTTCCTCTTTATGCATAATATTTTCCAATAAGAATAAATAAATAAATAAATAAGAAAACCATAACCCTAACTAATATACAACCATGGTTTAATCTTCACACAAACCCTAGTGAGCATGTATCATCAAACATGATACAATCAAGTGCACAAAAAGTATATCACATATACAATGTGCACATCCGAGCGAGAAAATCCATTAAAAGTGAACCGATACTAGTTAATGCAAAGTAATATATCAAATATATAATTATGCATTAAATCATTAAATCAACACTTGATTTAACGATCCGGTCATATCGCATATAACCGACTAATATCCAATGTATCGATCTATCGAATCAATCCTCGATTCGATAACTAGGTTATATCGCATACAACCATTCGATACATTCATCGCGAGAATAGAATACGGTATCACATACACGCATTATTCTCGGTCCCGCACATATCTCATATGCGCTCCTATTTCGTTTCGCTTGAGCCAGGAAACCTCTGTGTAGGACTCTAAAGACTCGTCAATACGCCGACAGCAGGCGATGATCATATCAAACACCCACAAGCCGCAAGCGGTCTGCTAAACGTAACGGCCACCCGGGTATTGAGCGATCTGAAGATCGAAGAGCAAGTCCGCTCACACTCCAGTGAATCCAACCAGTAACACTACCGTACAGTCCGGTCTGATCGTCTGATATGTCGCATATCTCGCCTAGGGGTGGTAAACGTCAGACCTCAATAGCTCGATAAGTCGTGTCGATATGAGGTCTATAACTATTCGAGAAACTACTGGTAACACTTACCAGTAAATCTCAGCAACCCTGGCCAGGGATTTCCTGTTATAGCCAATCGAACACAGCGCAACATCAACTCCCTATACCGGGAGAGACGAATCCCCTCCTATCGCTCATTGTCTCCATGTGACTCGGGACTGTACCCAAAAACCACCGTTTTGCATGCCCTCTTGGACGTGGTAAGATGGAAATCAAAGCACAGTGGGAACCACACAAGACTCTATGACGATCTCGGGTCAACAGACTACTCTGTACCAGTGTCACCAGAGAACTGCCATCTGACGTCAGGTATAATACCATCTGGGAGTTCTCGGCGAGTCCGTCCAGTGTACCCAGTCTCTACTGAGCACCCGTATATCAACTCTGATGTCAAACACCAATGGATATGGGATCATCCATCGCCCATCTGTACGGGTCGAGAAGGTATACGCTAGTCTACTCTGGTATATCGATGCCCCGTCTCGATACACCCACGACTAGGGACTTTCAAGGATGTACTTATGGACTACCATGTCCCCACTAGTATGATCCGCATCATAGTCTAGGTAGTCAAGTACAGATCCTAAGGGCTTTACCAACATGTAACAGAGAGACAATTAGTGTACACGTTAAGGTAAAGATCAACCAGATAGCATACTATCATGTCGAGCAAGAAAGTCCTCCCTATATATGTCCCAGCATCCACTACAATATACATCCAATGTACAGTAATGGCCTCTAGGTCATACATATAACTAACATTTATATCTCTTGTCTCTTGTGTATTTACCTTTATATTGCTTAGATATGCTTAGCGTATTTACTTCACAGTAAATACGTAGCGGCCTCGTCCCGTCCCCTTCGCCGTATACCGGGAAGCGGGGCGTGACACAGTTAGTATACTATCATCTCGAGTAAAATTGTTCTACCGGTATAGGTCCTCCCTCAATCATTACAATCGCGTGCTTGCGATTCAATAATTGACTTGATGGCACCATAGACAACAATCTCCCACTTGCACTTAAGGCTAATTATTGCGGTGTCGCATACTCACAGCCCGTGTGATACCGAACACCCAACTTCTTTACTAATCAGTCTCGCAAAGCCCGTTTGCGAAACTATTGCGTTCGAGAAATAGCCTCAGTGAGTGGATCCGCTCCAGTGTTTCTATCTTTATCTCTCTATATCTCAACTACGTGGAGAATAACCATCTCCTGAAAATGAGCAATATCTTGTCTTAGAATTTGTCTGGATATCTGATGGGACCTAGTTCACAAATGAACTCCAAATCAAGCAAACTTCTTAGACTGTATCATCCACTGAATTTAATCAGTATCCTGCGATATGCCTTCCTCAGTATCCGTGATCAGTCGAAAATACTGCATTTTTAACACGGCAATTTCCCTATCTTTTGCATTCATGCAGAGGTGTTCGGTATTCATATTACACATATTAGCAAAACATCTCTGAAATACCATATTGCATGTGTTAGACTTTAAAACAGGCATTTCTTAGGGAAATTGACTGTTTATCATGGCATCGCATCTTCCCTGTATTGCGCAACACTTGTCTCGAGAAATTTTGCAGGAAATTGCAGGAACAGAGCCAAAATTGGGAAAAGAGCTGATCAAAATTACGCCAAGTCTAAGATTATTGATCTGGTATTAATACAGAGGGAATTATATAATTCAGCATATCATAGAATAGCCCAAATATTAAAAGAAGAATTACCAGAAAATATCAAGCAGTGGGACCCACAAAGGACCGCGGATCCGCAGCCCAAACCCACTTGGAGCCGCGGATCCGCGGCAGATATGCCACGTCAACACTCAAATTTCAGTGCAGTATTCTTCTGTCAGTGCCTACACTTCAGCATGATATGTCAAATTCCAGAATTCTCTCGAAGCTTCTGCCAGATCAGAAGGGATCATTAAATTAAGCTAATCTTGATTAAGCTCCTAACAAACTAGTTCTAGAAGCTCTCTCCAACTAACTACTTCTAGAAGCCTCTCCAGATAACAAACTTTTGGAGGGAAATTCAAATTTTGAATCCTAGATCTAGGGTTTTGGAAGTCTATAAAAAGGAGCCTAGATCTAGGGTTAAAAGGTTGTTCAATTTCTCATCATTCTCTCTTCATCTTCCATCCACAAGTTGAGTGATATGACTTGTGCGAAACCCTAACCCTAATTCCAATCCAAATTCAAGATCCCGAGTACCATTCAAGCAAGAAGCCTTCAACCTTTTAGGAGCGGAGCCGATCTTCAATCGAGCAAGTGATCCAAGCCGATCCGCGACTCAAGGAGACGAGCGAAGCCAAATCGACGATCGAGTTCTTCCTCTTGTAGTTCTTGAGAGATTTGTAACGGAATTGTTGATATAAATAAAAGGTGAAATTCTTTAATCTTGCTTTCTTTAAATTCTTGCATCATGATTCGATCTCAATTTGTGATTGTGGTTCTTGTTGTGATGTTTGAGTAAAACTCCGCTCGTAAAGGAGTCGAGACGATCAATAGAATGATGATGTAACAAATCTTAAAACGATTCTTAAGTCCTACGAGTTTTGTAAACCATAGCAAATTGAAGAATCGACGACCTAGTTTCGTTGCGATGCTTTCTTGATTATGATCGCTCGAAATTAGGGATCCACGATCGATTTTTGAATTTACTAGAGGTTAGAATGTGAATGATATCGACGAAGGGACAAGGGATAGATGATGAAACCCTAGTTTCACACGAAATCCCTAATTCTCGTCGATGATCATCGATCTAGTATCAATTCATCGATGGATAAGAATACGTAATCGCTAGATTTCATCACATCTATAGATCCGATCGATTCCTACGAGCCTCATTTCGATTCTTGATATTTGGTTTGGAAATCATCAAATTCTCAATTCTTGATTTTAATGTTTTCTTAGATCTAGATTTTTCTAATTCTTGAAATTCAATTTACAAATCATGAATTGTTTCTTTTCTTTCCTTTAAAATTTCAACTCATCTAATTCTAAACACGAACGATTACATTTTCCCTGTGGACGATCCGCACTTACTAACGCGCTATATTCGACACCGTTATTGATTGCGGTCAAATATTTTTTGTTGTGATTTCTACATATTTTCCAACTACACATTCGGAAATCGTTTTAATCAAACGGCGCCGTTGCCGGGGATAGTGCGCTAATTGTTCGTTTTTTGAAATTTGATTTGAAAAGTTTATTCAATCTATATTTTTAGATCTAAATTTGCACAAACCCTAAACGTGTTGTTGTGATTTGTTGCGAGGAAATCTGGGATCATTGGAGCTGGAGAAAAACTTTTCAGAGTATTCCAGAGGACTCAGGGGATCAACAGAAGCTCTCTGCTGAATTTTCGTGCAGTGAGCAGTTCAAGGAACCACGTTTCCACGGCAATAGCTAGCTCCCGTGGCGGTTTCGCGGCGGGCTGACGTCATCTCTGCGCAAAACTTCTCTGGTGAATTCTACACTTTCTTATCTCTTCCTAAATTTGCTCCAAATAACAATTTTCTGCAGGTTTCTTTGCAAATAAATCGCAGCGCCGCAAAAAGCAAAATAAATTGTGCGTGTTTTTGATTTTTGGTTGTTTGCATATCAATACGGAAATTAAGGGGCAAAGAACAAATTCAGATTAGGCGGGGAGTTCATTACCCTTCCTAAGCTCCAAAAATCACAAACTTGCATTCGCATTGCCCTCATTAACTAAAAAATATCTAGAGATAACTCTAAGGACCGTCGCGCTCACTTAGGACAAGAGAAGGCCGTGGGTAATTCATTGCTTATCCGCGTTTCTTTGTGGTGTCTAAGGCAAGTGTGTCGAAGGCTAGTGGTTATTAATTAGGCCCACTACTTACGTAGTGGAGTACCTTCCCACTTACCTGGCACTTACCGGCCACAGGGGGACAAAGAGGCAGTGGAGGATTTATCCTGCGACTTGTCTTTTGGCAGTTAGGAGCGGTCTAGAGATTTGACCTAGGTGACCCCTAGAGTTAGGGTTTTGTGTGTTGCATTTGTTGTGATCGCATCATTTTTTCAAAAATCCGTATCACTTTTCAAAACAAACACCGCAACACTTCATTCATTCCCCTAATTATAAGTCACGCTGCCACTTGTACTAACCCTTTTTAGTGCAAGATAGGCTGGACACGGGATTCTAGTGCCCGTTTAGTCCGCGTCCCCCCGATCGACCCAAAAGTCGGTATTTCTACATTTACCTTTTCTTTACCCACCACCACACCCATATCGATGGATCCGTCTCCATCGAACTTCTTTACCACTACTCTGCCGCCGTCCGCAGGTGCGCAGAATCCACCCCGCATTTCTCTCCAAGAGAGGTGCTATCCAACACGAGGTCCCCTTTCCACCTGTATTTCAATTCCACCAGCCAACGGGGACAATTTTCAAATAAAACCCCAATACATCAACCTTCTACCAAAATTTCACGGTCTCGAGTCTGAAGACGCATATGTCTTTATTACCAAATTTGAAAATGTATGCGCAATGATGGGTACCTCACAGCTTTCTGTGGATGCTATGCGTCTTCGTCTTCTCCCATTCACCTTGTGCGATATAGCCGAGAAGTGGCTTTATAACACAACCGCACATTTCATTTCAAATTGGGAAGAATTCGTCAAAGCATTCCTTAAGAAATTCTACCCACATCATAAAACAGCTCGAGTCCGTAGCGAAATCAATCAATTCACCCAGCTTCCAAATGAAACATTCTCACAATGTCTTGAACGCTTTAAGGATCTGTTAGTTCAATGTCCTCATCACGGAATCCCCAGATGGGATCTGTGCCGAATCATATATGAGGGCATTAATCCTAACATAAGACAGACCCTTGAATCCATGTGTCAAGGCAACTTCATGACCAAAGATGATGGGGAAGCCTGGAAATTTCTAGAAGATTTCGCTGAAAAATATTTACAGTGGGAGGGTGTGAGTCAATCGTCTAGGGATGGCAATGCTGTTTCCATAGGAATTAGAGCTGAAATTTCAGCTTTACACAAGAAACTCGACACTATGGAAAACAAATTTTTAGCCGCCGCCCTAAATCAAATGTCACTCTCCAAAACTGTATGTGGATGATGTTCTGATCCATCACATCTCACGGAAGAATGTCCACTAAATTCTCCGTTTCAAGGTCAAGAGCATACCAATGCCGCATTTCAAAGACCTAGAAACGATCCTTATTCTTCCACATATAATCAGGGTTGGAGGAATCACCCTAACTTTGCTTGGAACCAATCACAAACTCAAAACACGGTTCCAAATCAAAACAATTTCCAAAGGGTCCCTCCACCACAACAGCAACCACTTCCATTGAGTCAGCACCCCTTCCAAGCACATAACTTTCAAAATCCGGTCAACACACCCGCACCGTCTAGTTCTTTACAGTTGACCGGGACCGATGAATCCTTTTCATTCATAAACTTGCTTCTAACAAATCTCATGCAAGTATCGGCTGAAATAAAGACTTCTGTCGATGAGATAAAGAAAAACTCAGCGTCCCAAGCTGAGAGTATTAAATCGATGGAAGCAGAAATTGCACGATTAAAAGCCGAAATGAGTGCAAGAGAGAAAGGGAAACTTCCAGCTCAACCATTGCCCAATCCTGGCTATTCACATCATGTGGATGCAATCACCACGTTGAGATCTGGAAGAGTGCTTGACAATCACGTTGGGGAAGAATTTGATGACACTGAAAAATCTATCAATGACACCCCGGCTGAGACTTTTCCTTCCACTTCTACTTCTAATTCTAAACGCAGTTCTTCTACGCCACCACCTTCTTGCGAGCCTATTCTTCGTTTCCCACAAGGCTCGCCACCTCAGCCCATTTCTTCTACTCCTCCACAGACGATCCCCACTTCTATTTTGGGATCGGGTCCACACACACTTCCTTCTCCTATGATGGACCCAGCGCTTATTGCTAAAGCACCTTATCCGAATCGGTTAAGGGCTAACAAATCGAGTCTACATATGGAGAAGATTATGGACATGTTTAAGCAAGTAAACATCAACATTCCTCTCCTAGATGCTATCCAACAAGTTCCGTCCTATGCGAAAACTCTTAAGAACTTGTGCACTAGGAAGAGGAAGACTCAAGTGCCCAAGAAGATATTCATGGCAAAGACAGTAGACACGGTTTTCCCCCAACAAGTACCGAGGAAACGTAAGGACCCTGGCTGTCCTACTATTTCCATTTCTATTGAGGCAAAACACATCAACCGTGCTCTACTAGACCTTGGCGCTAGTGTTAACTTGCTTCCATATTCGGTTTACGAGCAGCTAGGTATCGGGGTGTTAAAGCCCTCGAGCATAACTCTCCAGATGGCTGACCGATCAATCACCAAACCTAGGGGTGAACTGGAGGATGTGTTAATAAAAATCGGGGAATTTGTATTCCCTGTAGACTTCATTGTTCTCGATACACAGCCTGTAGCGAACCCACGGAATCAAATTTCGGTGATTTTAGGTCGCCCCTTTTTGGCCACTTCCAATGCAATAATCAACCGTCGTAATGGCTCTATGACCCTATCTTTCGGGAATAGGTCAATTGAGCTGAACATTTACAAGTTGGGAAGTGTACCCTCTGAACCTACTGCTCAGGTCTGTTCTGTCGAATTAATGGATGTCGACAGCAGCGAATTTGATGATCCTCATGATACTGATCTTGACTCTTTTCATATGTTGTTGTTTGACCTAACTATGTATCATACACATACGGACTCTTCCACCGAGTTGTCCGGGTCAACAACTAACACTGAGTATGAACTGTTTTTGGAGTCTGGAGATCACCCCACACTTTGTGATGACATTATTCATCGGGGTATTGATGGAACTTTTGAGGAAATCTTCGCTGATGAACTCGCATTTTTGAATGACACGGGTGTTGAGATGAATCATCAAAACAATGAAATTGAACCTCCACCCCTTCTTCTGTACTGTAAAACGAATGCGAGTAATTCATCACATTCACTGCATCGTCTCTCCCAAATGAGACGCACACACATTCTATTCCACCCCTTACCCTTTCCCCACTTCTTCTTCCACCAACCAGAGCACTGCATTAATAAAATTTTCGAATGGTTGGTGTTAACTTTCGGTCTTTGCAAAACTTGGCATCGACCAATGATTCTTGACCCCCTCTTGTGATTTTCAAAGCTTAACATTGTTTAACTCAAGTTTGGGGGGGTATAATTTGGCTCCTGAAAAGAAAATTTTTACACAAAATGATGAGCCAAAAATAAGTTTGGGGGAGGATCTTCACTTAAATATTTTGCCCTCATTAATAAATTTCCTCCCAAGCTTACAGGTTTTTTTGAAGATTTAGCGGATGGCAACAGTGAGGACACTGTTGAAAACAAGTTTGGGGGAGGTTTGTGCTTATTTTCGCATCATTTGCATATCACTTTGCATAAGCACAAAACATTTTCGAAAACCTATAAAAATTTAAAAAAATTTCAAAAAAAAAATATTTTTTGTATATAAATAAGATAACAAAAGTTTAGATAGTGAAAAATTACATCCATGAGATTAGAAAAATTTAAGAAAACCAAGAAAATTAGAAGTTTTCTTATACGAACTAGTAATAAGTAGTTATCAGCCGTTGTCCCAAGGGTTAGTAAGATGAAGGAAATCACTAATCTGAGGATAAAAATAAGTCTGAAAAATAGTTCCTATTCTGGAAGCCAAACGTTTTGAACGTTGATACCCTGCTATTCGCACTTACACACGTCTTGAAACTCGGGATAGTAGAGGATACATTGAAATGCTCTTGTCTAAAAGCCGATGTATGAAGGAAATATAAAAAAAAATGAAAAAAATAATTAAAAAAATGGTGAGAAAAATGAACACTGGTTTTGTTATCACCAAGGCAGCAATAAAAAAATATAGCGAGGGTGCCTCTTCACCTAGTGCCCTAAGGCCAACTGGTCTGGGAGTCACTGCTATGCCTTAGGTGGTGCAAGACGAGGAAAATACACCAAATAAGCAAGCACATGAGTAATCGGTCGGTTAGTACCTCAAGAAGTATTAACGGTCGCATGAAAGTGTGTGAGCAATCCTAATATTCATTAATTAAAAAAAGTACTGAGGCTAATGGGCAAGAGTATGATAGCTTGAATTGAATTCTCCGGGTGTAGGGATGTCCTTTACACACACGCAGGGTTATATGATCGATGTTTGGAATACAGATAGGAATGAAGAATAAGACGATGTTTTATTGAGGGAGGACGTGATTTCTGACATCTTTTCATGACTATTAAGATAGGGCTCATGACAACCGAAAAGCTAGCTTAGTTGGAAACCCTAATTTTCAAGGCTTTTCTTTTACAATTCTTGTCTTTAAATGTAATATTCATGATCTTCCTTTTATTATTGGATTTTATGGGTGCAATCCGCTGAAAATCCTCAGGAGATAACACTCCTCCTACTAGGGACACCTAGAAGTTTAAAGGCTTGTTGCACGTGCTCAGTGCAATCGTGTTGCCTACGAAAGTGTGCTAGTTAGTTTTTCTCTTTCTTTATTTTCTCCTTCTCTATTTTAATAAAACAGTTCGCTCGAGACGACCGAAAATAAGTTTGGGGGAATTTGATCAGTCGAAAATAATGATTTTTTAACACGGCAATTTCCCTATCTTTTGCATTCATGTAGAGGTGTTCGGTATTCATATTACACATATTAGCAAAACATCTCAGAAATACCAGATTGCATGTGTTAGACTTTAAAACTGGCATTTCTTAGGGAAATTGACTGTTTATCATGGCATCGCATTATCCCTGTATTGCGCAACACTTGTCTCGAGAAATTTTGCAGGAAATTGCAGGAACAGAGCCAAAATTGGGAAAAGAGCTGATCAAAATTACGCCAAGTCTAAGATTGTTGATCTGGTATTAATACAGAGGGAATTATACAATTCAGCATATCATAGAATAGCCCAAATATTAAAAGAAGAATTACCAGAAAATATCAAGCAGTGGGACCCACAAAGGACCGCGGATCCGCGGCCCAAACCCACTTGGAGCCGCGGATCCGCGGCAGATATGCCACGTCATCACTCAAATTTCAGTGCAGTATTCTTCTGTCAGTGCCTACACTTCAGCATGATATGTCAAATTCCAAAATTCTCTCGAAGCTTCTGCCAGATCAGCAAGGATCATTAAATTAAGCTAATCTTGATTCAGCTTCTAACAAATTAGTTCTAGAAGCTCCGTCCAACTAACTACTTCTAGAAGCCTCTCTAGATAACAAACTTTTGGTGGGAAATTCAAATTTTGAATCCTAGATCTAGGGTTTTGGAAGTCTATAAAAAGGAGCCTATATCTAGGGTTAAAAGGTTGTTCAATTTCTCATCATTCTCTCTTCATCTTCCATCCACAAGTTGAGTGACACGACTTATGCGAAACCCTAACCCTAATTCCAATCCAAATTCAAGATCCCGAGTACCATTCAAGCAAGAAGCCTTCAACCTTTTAGGAGCGGAGCCGATCTTCAATCGAGCAAGTGATCCAAGCCGATCCGCGACTCAAGAAGACGAGCGAAGCCAAATCGACGATCGAGTTCTTCCTCTTGTAGTTCTTGAGAGATTTGTAACGGAATTGTTGATATAAATAAAAGGTGAAATTCTTTAATCTTGCTTTCTTTAAATTCTTGCATCATGATTCGATCTCAATTTGTGATTGTGGTTCTTGTTGTGATGTTTGAGTAAAACTCCGCTCGTAAAGGAGTCGAGACGATCAATAGAATGATGATGTAACAAATCTTAAAACGATTCTTAAGTCCTACGAGTTTTGTAAACCCTAGCAAATTGAAGAATCGACGATCTAGTTTCGTTGCGATGCTTTCTTGATTGTGATCGCTCGAAATTAGGGATCCACGATCGATTCTTGAATTTACTAGAGGCTAGAATATGAATGATATCGACGAAGGGACAAGGGATAGATGATGAAACCCTAGTTTCACACGAAATCCCTAATTCTCGTCGATGATCATCGATCTAGTATCAATTCATCGATAGATAAGAATACGTAATCGCTAGATTTCATCACATCTATAGATCCGATCGATTCCTACGAGCCTCATTTCGATTCTTGATATTTGGTTTGGAAATCATCAAATTCTCAATTCTTGATTTTAATGTTTTCTTAAATCTAGATTTTTCTAATTCTTGAAATTCAATTTACAAATCATGAATTGTTTCTTTTCTTTCCTTTAAAGTTTCAACTCATCTAATTCTAAACACGAACGATTACACTTTCCCTGTGGACGATCCGCACTTACTAACGCGCTACATTCGACACCGTTATTGATTGCGGTCAAATATTTTTGGTTGTGATTTCTACAAATTTTCCAACTACACTTCCAGAAATCGTTTCAATCAATCCGCTTGGACCACCTGTCCAATATACTGTCCCTCAGAAGAGGGAAAAACTATAACTCAGACAGCCACTCTGTCATCCAGGTCATCTTGGAAGCCTGAAATGATAACCGTCTCCTAACGGAGGCTGCCGTTACCATATCCCTAGAATATCCATTTATGTTCATAAACTGCTTCTCTACATTTCTCCTGGATTGGATTAATATATGTTTATTGTAGCTAGCGCTAAAACAACATCTGGTGTGGTACTTGACATTTCATGATTAACTCAATTGCCTAAGGAAGTGATGTGCTAATCATGTAGATCCCTCTCCCCTTTAGTCTGTAAGACTCCTTTAGAGAGGGTGACTCCATCACCTGCAGGTACACCACCATACCAGGAGTCATCCATTCTAAAACACTTTAGAATAGTATCAAGTACCCAAATTAGGACACTTCCCAAATCTAGATTTAAAACCATAGATTTAGTAACCAGAAACTATGATATTATATTCATGTCCTATGTGGAGAAACAACTGTGTGACAACCACAGTATAGCCGATTGTAGTATAGGAATTTCACTTCCTATAAAGTGCATGTCATCCTAAATACCAGGACATCACACCCTACTAGCTTCTTACCAGATCCATCTCCTATTCTGATGAAGTCAAAGCCTATGACTGTCACATCAAAAATAGATGATCTATTTCCGTTATACCTGCTTTAGTCTATAAATAGACATAAGCTACTTACCCACTATGCTTCTGCTGTTCCCACTGACTACAACAACCCTCCTGAGTATCCAGATCACCTGACAACATTCCAAAGAAAAAAGAGAAGGAATATCGTCAGCGAATAATCGCTTGGTAAGTCCCAAAGATAAGGGAGAAGTAAAGTAGACAGAGAGAGAGAGAGTGTGTAACTTTTAAAGTGATATTATATTTTTTATAATGTTGTATTTAGTGTTAACGCTGTTGTTTGTAGCTTGGTACAGAAGGATGCCAGTGTATACGAGAGGAGTCTTGCTTGCCCCGGAGACTAAGGTATCAGGAACTCAAGGAACCGTTCATGCCACGGTACAACAACAAAGGAATACATGTTAGGTGTCTTATAGTTGCAGTTTCATGCCACTTCTAACACCTTCCGTACCAATCCACCCCTTAAAAAACCCCGCGATGTCTTGATTGCATTGTTGTATTGTATTGTAAATTGTATTGTCTTGTATAGATGGATTGTAAATGTGTGGTTTGTACTGTTTTGTAAATGTAAATGGAAGACTTGTATTGTCTTGTAATATAGATTGTATAATTGGATGACTTGCCGAAACCATGATATCAGTAAATGGATGTAACTGGAGAATCATATAAATGGAAGTATATCCATGGTTCGGTTCAGTCAATACAGGTTGAATATATCGAATATATGAATTCATGGATTCATATTGAATTGTAGTATTGTAGATTGTACTTGAATCATATTCAAGTCAGATTATTTATAATGAGGCTCGGTCTGAGTCAGAACAATTAGAAAAGAAATTGAAGTCCTGAATTAGGTTTTGATGTTATCGGTAACCGCTGCACATGGGAGGCGGGATTTATGTCTTTTTCAAAGACGATTACCGTGTTGATAACACCGTTGTTTAAGTTGTCTACCTTAAATAGGCAAGAACCCATATCTCCGGCTCCCTGAGGCTCAAGAGACTGGTCCCGCTTAAACCTATGTTTACTAGTGTCCTTAGGGTAATTTATAGAACTTGAGGGGGTTTTATGTAAAAATAATTTTGTATAGTTTTCAAAATACATCTCAAGTATTTTATTATCTTTTTTAGAGTTTTCATAGATGTAGATTTTATATATGTGACATTTCTAGTGAGTTAAACCTATTTTTCATAATACATGGTATTTAATTGTAAAGTGTTGACTTGTACAGAATTTCATGGTATTTTCATGTAAAGTGATTCTTTTGACTTAGAAAAGTTTGATTATTGATATTATAACAAAAATATATATTTTCATGATACAAATATATATAAAATAATTTTAATTTATTATTTTTCTAGAAATCTCATTTTTCTTAAGATATTTGAATTTTTAAACCTTTCGAGACCGAATGCTCCTTGCAGAGGTCTGAATCTCGCACTACTAAGCTCAGAGATGTGCGATAATCCGCACCATCCCAGACGGATTCCCCAAAATGGGTTATAGCGGCGCTTTGCAAAGACTTGTTTAAAATACATAATCATGTGAAAATGGTTTTTATAAGTTAGAGGTAGTTTTGTGTAAAACCGTATTTCCCGAATCTATATTTCCCAAAAGGTATTGTGCTATATTACATATGAGTGTTGTGAAGAGGTAGGTCATTACCTCTTGATCTACCTAAAGGTATAGCAAGATTTATGATGTTTTAAAGTCTACATGGTATTTTTTCTGAAAAAATACGATAAAAATTGCAATATGAAATATTTTGCTATGAAACTTATTCATGATGTTTTTTTAATGATTAGTAGTTAATATGTGAGAGTTTGGTATGTTTGTATTTAAGAAATTATGGAGTTTTTAAGAAGAACCGAATCGGAAGTCGGATTAACTCCGCTTCCGTCGGGTTTTAGAAATACGAGTTTTTAGAATAGCGAAGTGAGGAGAGAGGAGGGACTTACGGGTTTAGGGTTAAGAGAAAGAGGGAGAGGAAAATGTAGGAGGTGCCGGTGCGTCGTTTCGTCGCCGGGAGCTCCTACGGTCGTCGTCGGAATTTCGCCGGAGTTTCGCCCTTTATTAACTCCACTTGTACACAAAATTCGAGAGAGTTTTCTTGAGAGTTTGGACAGAATTTGTGAGTGAGGGGTGTGTGTTTAGGGATGATATTTATAGGGTAAAACTAGGGTTAGGGTAGGTGAAAGGGTGTGAAGAAAAAATGTATTAAATTGTATTAAAAATTGGATTTATTGAGATTTTAAAAGGCTCTGTTAAGGTGCAGGATTTTTAAAGTATACAGGGTAATGGGGAGGCCAAGAGGCAGAACTTTCATGAAGACCAACTCGGGTTTTGACCAAGTTCGGCCGACGGCGGCGGGCCGAGTCGGGCGATCCGCCGGCCCGAGTCGACCGAGTCGCACCGAGTCAAGGTTCCACGTGTCTCTTGGCGATTTGTCTACCCCCCTGAGACAATTTATTTTACATGTGAAGTGGGGTTTTTATGAGTTATGCACGTGTAGACCCTTGGGATTCTAAAAATTTAAAAGAAAACAATATTAAAAATAATGTGGATGATGGGATTTGAAATTTGGTGCTTTTGTTCAGCAGTGCAAGGTCCTACCAATGAGCTACAAGCTCCTTCTTGCTATTAAAAAGCAAAACATATTTATAACTTGTGCTCAGGCAAAAATACCCTTTTCTATATTTTTTGAAAAAAATTTGTAAAGAAAATTGTACAGGAAGTTTAGGGTTGTTACATTCTACCCTCCTTAAAAAAATTCGTCCTCGAAATTTGTAAAAGGAAAGTATAACAGATTCAAGAAAAGTTTGGTGACTGGAGTACTGATAGTGTATGAAAAATAACAAGTGATACAAGGGTTTTAAAAATGTGAAAGAGACTTACTAGTGTTACCTTGGTCAATTTTCTCGGCTTCTACGGCTGCTAAGGTGTAAGCCTGTCGCCATGGCACGTTCCTCCTACCTGGAGGCACATTCCTCTGTCCTCGAGGCATGTTCCTCAGTGCTTGATGGAATTGGCGATTTGTCTGTGCAGGAAATCCACGTGGAGGTGGTGCTGGGAGTGCAGGACGAGTTGCAGGAGCCTGGATAGCTGGCCGCTGCGGGTAGTTAGTGTGTGTGTGAGCTGAGTTGTATCTATATGGACATGTCTCAATTCTATGATTGGACGCGCCACAAACTAGGCACATGCCTTTTGCGCGCCTACAGTCCTTTATCAAATGTCCATCTCTCTTGCAATGGAAACAGAAATCTGGTCTTGGCTGGTTATTGGGTTCTTCAGTTCTCCTGGGTTCGAACGATGGCCTGGAAGAGGCTCCTCCTGCCATTTGAGAGGCAGGGCGTTTCAAACTGGCAGATTAAGGTCTGCCCTTCCTCTTTACTACTGCCTCATATCTTCGGGTAGCCTTCAAAGCCAAATCATGGGTTGGGAAATCTCCTGTAGCTAGAGCAACTTGGATTTCCGGGTTTAACCCTTGTTGAAATGTTCTAGTCCTGATCTCAGCAGTCGGTATGAGATGGGCCGCAAACCTGTTACGGTCTTATGTTAGCTGTGTAGTATGTGATATTTTGAAAATCGAATTTATTGAGACATTTCTTACCGACTGAGCATGGTGAACCCAGTGTCATACTCATCTACTGATTTGGTCCACATTGAACCTTGTTGTAGATGGATGAACTGCGGTTCCATGCTGAACCTGACAGTCTCAGGGAAGTACTTTGCGTCGAACATGTCGTGACAAGTCTTCCATTCGATGGGCTGATCAAGACGGCTTTCTTCCACCTTCCACCAGACCCGTGCATTGTTCGTGAGCTGCAGTTTTGCAACACGAACCCAAGCTATTTCTGGCACTTGTGCTGCCGTCAGATTGACTTCGATGCTCTGAGCCCATTCCTCAGCTTCTAGAGGGCTCCCCTTTCCTGAGAACTGTTTGGGATGCAAAGCTCTGAATTGCTTCACCCCAGGTGCTTCAGCCTCTTGACGGTTCATTAGAAGTGCAGTCTGCTGCTGCTGTCCTTCTAGGAGGTTGCAGATTGCCTCAAGCAGATCCGTCTGCTCGTTGAGCGGAGCAGGGACGGCAGGTGTGATTGGTAGTGGAGCTGGAGTGTTGTTGAAGTTGGTGCTGGTGTTGTTTGGGGAATCCATAACCTTGAATGAAATTTTTTGCTTAGGACAGATTCAAAGTATATGAAATGATAAGATTCAAGGAACATGAATTGTAAAGAATGTTTTAGTTGCTGGTTCTTGTGTTATATTGCTTAGGTCGTTCACGCAGAATAGAACTGCATGATAGTGTTCTATACAGCTTTGACCTGCATGGACCACCAACAAAACCTGTCACATCCCATTTTCCGGTGTACGGCGAAGGGGATGGGACGAGGACGCTAAGTATTTACTCTGAAGTAAATACGTTAAGCGTATCTAAGCAATATAAATAAAATGCACAAGAGACAAAAGATATAACTGAACAACAACTTTATTTATTCACATTCTTTTTACAATACATGGAAAAGTAAATACATGGGATAAAGCGATGCCTAAACATTGGCATAACAGAAATGAAAAGTACTGAAATGAAATGTGTACAATGAATCTAAAGCTCTGGGTCGTAGGCTAGCTGATCCAAGTACTCGCTGGTGGGCTCGATCTCCTGAGTGTCTAGATCACCGGACAACATTCCAAAGAAGAAAGAGAAGATATGTTGTCAGCAAACAATCACTTGGTAAGTCCCAAAAATAAAGGAGAAGTAAAGTAGACAGAGAGAGAGAGAGAGAGAGAGAGAGAGAGTTTCAAAGTGATATTATATTTTTTTATAATGTTGTATTTAGTGTTAACGCTGTTGTTTGTAGCTTGGTACAAAAGGATGCCAGTGTATACGAGAGGAGTCGCACTTGCCCCGGAGACTAAGGTATTAGGAACTCAAGGAACCGTTCATGCCACGGTACAACAACAAAGGAATACAGGTTAGGTGTCTTATGGTTGCAGTCTCATGCCACTTCTAATACCTTCCGTACCAATCTACCCCTTAAAAAACCCCGCGATGTCTCGATTGCATTGATGTATTGTATTGTCTTGTATAGATGGATTGTAAATGTGTGGTTTGTACTGTTTTGTAAATATAAATGGAAGACTTGTATTGTTTTGTAATATAGATTGTATAATTGGATGACTTGCCGAAACCATGATATCAATAAATAGATGTAACCGGAGAATCATGGATGTAACTAGAGAATCATGTAAATGAAAGTATATCCATGGTTCGGTTCAGTCAGTACAGGTTGCATATATCGAATATATGGATTCATGGATTCATATTGAATTGTAGTAATGTAGATTGTACTTGAATCATATTCAAGTCAGATTATTATAATGAGATTCAGTCTGAGTCAGAACAATTAGAAAAGAAATTGAAGTCCTGAATTTGGTTTTGATGTTATCGGTAACCGCTGCACATGGGCGGCAGGATTTGTGTCTTTTTCAAAGACGATTACCGTGTTGATAACACCGTTTGTTAAGTTGTCTATCTTAAATAGGAAAGCACCCATATCTCCGGCTCCCTGAGGCTCAAAAGACTGGCCCCGCTTAAACCTATGTTTACTAGGGTCCTTAGGGTAATTTATAGAACTTGAGGGGGTTTATATAAAAATAATTTTGTATAGTTTTCAAAATACACCTCAAGTATTTTATTATCGTTTAGAGTTTTCATAGATGTAGATTTTATATATGTGACATTTCTAGTGAGTTAAACCTATTTTTCATAATACATGGTATTTAATTGTAAAGTGTTGACTTGTACAGAATTTCATGGTATTTTCATATAAATTGATTCTTTTGACTTAGAAAAGTTTGATTATTGATATTATAGAAAAAATAGACATTTTGATGATATATATATATATATATAATAATTTTAATTTATTATTTTTCTAGAAATCTCATTTTTCTTAAGATATTTGTATTTTTAAATCTTTCGAGACCGAATGCTCCTTGCGGAGGTCTGAATCTCGCACTACTAAGCCCAGGGATGTGGGATAATCCATATCATCCCAGACAGGTTCCCCAAAATGGGTTGTAGTGGCGCTTTGCAAAGACTTGTTTAAAATACATAATGTTGTGAAAATGATTTTTATAAGTTAGAGGTAGTTTTGTGTAAAACGGTATTTTCCGAATCTATATTTCCAAAAGATATTGTGCTATATTGCATATGATTGTTGTGAAGAGGTAGGTCATTAACTCGTGATCTAGCTAAAGGTATAGCAAGATTTATGATGTTTTAAAGTCAAAACTAAACTACATGGTATTTTTCTGAAAAAATACGATAAAAATTGCAATATGAAATATTTTGCTATGAAACTTGTTCATGATGTTTTGTTAATGATTAATAGTTAAGATGTGAGAGTTTGGTATGTTTGTATTTAAGAAAATTTGCAGTTTTTAAGAAGAACCGAATCAGAAGTCGGATTAACTCCGCTTCCGTCGGGTTTTAGAAATATGAGTTTTTAGAATAGAAAAGTGAAGAGAGAGGAGGGACTTACAGGTTTAGAGTTAAGAGAAGAGGGAGAGGAAGACGTAGGAGCTGCCGGTGCGTCGTTTCGTCCCCGGGAGCTCCTAGGGTCGTCGTCGGAATTTCGCCGGAGTTTCGCCCTTCGCTAACTCAACTTGTATACAAAATTCTAGAGAGTTTTCTTGAGAGTTTGGAAAGAATTTTGAGTGAGGGAGGTGTGTTTAGGGGTGTATTTATAGGGTAAAACTAGGGTTAGGGTAAGTGAAAGGGTGTGAAGAAAAAATGTATTAAATTGTATTAAAAATTGGATTTATTGAGATTTTAAAGGGCTCTGTTAAGGTGCATGATTTTTAAAGTATACAGGGTAATGGGGAGGCCAAGAGGCAGAACTTTCATGAAGACCAACTCGGGTTTTGACTGAGTTCAGCCGGCGGCGGTGGGCCGAGTCGAGCGATCCGCCGGCCCGAGTCGACCGATTCGCACCGTGTCAGGGTTCCGCGTGTCTCTTGACGATTTGTCTACCCCCTAAGACAGTTTGTTTTACATGTGAAGTGGGGTTTTTACGAGTTATGCACGTGTAGACTCTTGAGATTCTAAAAATTTAAAAGAAAACAATATTAAAAATAATGTGGGTGATGGGATTTGAACTCTGGTGCTTTGGTTCAGCAGTGCAAGGTCCTACCAATGAGCTACAAGCTCTTTATTGCTATTAAAAAGCAAAACAAATTTATAACTTGTGCTCAGGAAAAAATACCCATTTCTGTATTTTTTGAAAAAAATTTGTACAGAAAGTTATACAGGAAGTTTAGGGTTGTTACAGTTTTAGTTTATGGTCGGGTCATGGTCGTAGCCAAAGAGAGGGAGAAAAGAAACACTCAGCGTGCACACTAACCTGGATCAGGATGGTTAATCACTTTATCTAATCATGATGGTCCCACTGTTTCCTCGAGTTCTCCTCTAAACCCAAAAAGGAGAATTAGTCGGGATCATCTAAAATTACCCTAGGAGTAAACCAACTCATCAGTGGGAATCGGGATCTAACAATCATCGTATGATAACTTGATAGAAGCCACTCAAGTTATCACACTGCAGAAGGTATGCACATGCCTGGAAAGTTTCAGCTTCTTTAGAAATTCCCGATGTGGATTTTTTCCCCTAGGATCCAAGTGACCTTGACGAGGTCAACAAGTCAAAGGGTCCTAGTCAAGTTCAATCCGTCACTATCTTGATTGCATTAAACCCACCCGCACCGACCCTTGACGAGGTCAACAAGGTCGAATGACTGTCTTAACCAATCCATATATCCATACGACATAAAAGTATTACAGAGCTACCGCACACTATGCCTTGACGAGGTCAACAAACGTAGCACGAATACTAAGTAACACTAATCTGAAATAACGGAGGGCTACGGCTAATTTTTGGCGAAAAACCTTTAACGTAATGAACTTGATATCGTTGAAGGAATCTAAGTGGTTTTACAAATGTATAGTGGCGAAAAATTTTGCTAAAGAGGTCACTCCCGGTGAAGGGATCTCGGCTCTTTCCTCGTCGAATGAGGTGAATGATATTCCAAACTGAATACCACGATACAAAGCAAAAATAATTGACTATAGCGAAGTTATTACGTTGACGCAAACTTCTGCCCAAGGAGTCACTCCCGATGAAGGGATCTCGGCCCTTGCCTCGTCGAATGAGGTGCGGGATATTCTCAATCGAATACCACTGTGCAAAGCAAAAGAAAGCGTCTGTAATATCAGTTTTAAAAACTTGGTTCCAACAACATCATATATGTTTGTTTTATCCTTGCATTGATAAGAATCAATGCAGTCCCATCAATTAATCACACCAGAAAAGAACGAGAATATGATGTACGTATATGCCATCCGCATTCGCCACCGGGCCCCGTCATCACCCGTTAGGTTACTTAACTAACGACAGAGCGGGGCTGGACTAGCGCGGGTGTAAAACATATACAATATCTACTAGTATATATATATATATAACATTCATCTCAGGCATGATATAAAGCAACATCACAGAAGCAACACAGAATGGTAGATAATCTTGGAGCCACGGGTTTCACTTGAGCCGCAAATGAGACCCGACGTTCCTTATCATGTGGATAACTTGTGCAATGAAAACCTATACCCCTATGAGCGCGGCAAGTTACCCGCCAAAACCAGAAGCGAGGCAACCCCCTTCAAAAACGTGAATGGGCCACCTAGCACTTCTCGGAATCCGGTAACTTGAGCACCCCTCCGTGGGTCAACCTATACCCCCAACGAGTGCGGCGAATATCCTGCCAATTCTAGAGTAAGGTACCATCCATCTCAATGCCATGAGATGTGGACCCGTTGCCTTGTAGAACCCTACTATTTGTACACTCCACCGCGGGGTAATCCTAGTACAGAAAAGAAAATAATATGTACAAGGGTGACATCTACCTCAAACCGGTCGTGCCCCAAACAAATAATATACAGACTGGCAGTGACGGCAGCCCACATGTCGGACGCTCGCCCCGCAATATCAAATGTACAATTGAATCTAAACAGTACTAATATTGCACTCAAGCTATCCACCTCGACGATCCAACCACAACAAAGCACAACACAGAACATCAACGTAAATGTCACGTTCGCAAACCCGTCTAAAAGAACATACAGCAATTAGACGAGTTGTACCGCTCGAATGACATTCACGGTCGCAGATAGTAATGTAAGTACTGATAAACATTTAAATAGTGTTAAATTATCGACTTCGAAACACCCCGAATTTCCCCTGAACAGAAGATAACATAATATCTAAAATGGGCAAAACAAGCAATACCACTGCACCAATATTCCAGAGACCAGACCACACGGAAAATACGAAACCCAAACTTGACTGCAGGGCCGGCCAGCTCGGAAATTTGCTTAATGTGGCCGGTCCAATACGGGTGAAACTGGCTCGTTTTTTTGGGTGTAGTCTAGTGGTCACCATAGTAGTCTTCTGCAATTGCTAAAATAATTTTTTGAAGACTCAGAAATTTCGACAGAGACTGGAATCTGCAGGGTATCGTTTTTGGGTTGTTTCGATTTCGATAGTTTAACATCGTCTAAACAAGCTAGTAAGGGGTTTACGGGTTGGCTCTGATACCATGTTGGGCCACGACAGCGCCCCGACCATCAAACCGTAGCCAAATGCGGAACAAAGATTTTCTAAACTGGCGCTACCATTACCCAATGCCCGGATCTACCCTAAACCCTATACTAGCAAGCAATACAAAGAGTTTGGAATGGTTATACCGAGTTGACCCATGTCCGTCGGTCTTCAACCTTCATCCCAAGCTCCTAGAGGTTGCGGATCGAGTTTGGTTGCCGGTCTTCCTCCATCTATGATGATCCACCTGAGGGAAACGGCGCAAGCTTCAGTCTCGCCAAGCGAGGCAACCGACGCTCCAAGGTTGCTAGCAATGGAGAGTGCAGATGTAGGAATGTGTCACTGTGTATTTTCTTTCATCATAAATGCTCCATGAGCAACTCAAGAAGATGAAGAAGGAGGTGAGGAGACATGTGGCATGAGCAAGTGTGGAAAATGGCTAAGTCTCCAAGTGGTTAGAGCAAGTGAACAAAACCAAGTCAAGAAAACAAAATGCATGGCCTCTTAAGAAATGGGGCTGCCTCTCTCTCTCTCTCTCTCAATCATGCACACATATAAAATATCCCATCTCAATTTTCCAATAAACAAATCCATGTCATACCTCTCTACATGCTCAAACCCATGCTTATGCCAACTCACCCTCCACCTCATTTCCTAAATTGATTTTCTAAAAGAAAATCAATAATGAGGTGGCCATCTTCTAGAAGCTATTCCGTATAAATACGGAATACTTCCTGGTACACGTATCGAAATACATATACGCGTATTCGTACAAAAATATAAATAGCCAAGAGAGAAAATGAATAGTGAACAATAATACTAGAATATATATATATATATATATATATAAATACATATACAAATTATTAAATCAAAACCTGATTTAATAATCCGGCTTAATCCTAAGCCGCTAGTATTATCAACCGTCTGATTAAAGTCTGTGCAGCCTGTACACATATTTAATCGGACACCTGTATGTACCAATATACGTCATTTACACCATATCGCCTGAACTGTGAAAACCCTCTGTGTGGGACTCTAAAGACTCATCAATACGCTGGCAGTGGGTTTAACCACAAGTACGTCAGCGGCACTAGCTGTACGTAACGGCTACCCATGTATTGAGCAAAAGGAAGGCCGACGAGCAAACTCATCCAAACCCCTACTGTGCCTGACAGTGACAATATCCGTACAGTCCGGTCTGTTCGTCTAAGAGTATCGCATATCGAGTCTAGAGGGGTGGATAAAATCAGACCCCTAATAACGCGACATTTAGTGTCAGTATGAAACCCATCACCGTCTGAGAAACTATCGATCCTAGATCCGTAATTCTCATCCACCCCGGCTGAGGATTTCAGGTGATGGCCACCCGTGCACAACGTGACATCAACCCTCAATACCGAGAGAGGCGAATCTCCGACGATCCGCTCACTGCCTCCATGTGGCTCGGGACTGTACCCAACTAGAACCTGTTTGCATGACTCCTTTAAGCCATGATAGGGTAGTAATCAAAGCACAGTGGGAAAACACATGAGACAAATGACGAACTCAGGTCGACAGATTAACCTGTACACATGTCATCTGGGAACTGCTATCTGACAATAGGTATAATACCAACTAGCAGGCTCCCGGCAAGTCCGTCCAGTGTACTCATAACCCAATGAGCAACTGTATACTATCTTAGCTGAACAAACTAACACCAATGACTTGTGAGACCTGGCCACCGCCCCTCTTCGGGGTCTCGATCAGTTTACACTAGTCTACACTGGAGTATCGATGCCCAGTCTCGAAACTCCCACGACTAGGGATATTTAAGGATTTGCTTATAGACCCCAGCTCCTACATATATGATCGCCATCATAATACTGGTAGTCAAGCAAGAATCCTATGGGCTCTATCAACATGCAATAGTGATGATAAAGACAAACCAGATAGCATACTATCACTCGAGTAAGGCCGTTCTACCTGTATAGGTTCTCCCTCAATTATCACAATTGCGTTCCTGCGATTCAATAATTGACTTGAGGGCACTATAGCCAACAAAAATATGGTTAATGAGGTAACTTTGGTTAACTTCAGCAGCAAAATACCCCACCTATCCCATTTCTTTCTTTCCCTTCTCTTTTCATGAGGAAGGGGTCCACCTCAATGACATAGTTGATGGCCAAGGTCGATGAGGGCCCTAGCCTGCCTCGGTCATCTTGGATGCTGACGTTGTCCTTGAGGTCGTTACCGGAGCTGAGTAGAAGGACGCGGATGGCAGTGGAGCCGGTGCCAAGGCAGAAAACCATGCCGCTGTTGGATGTATATGCCCTAGAGTCCATTATTGTATAGTACAAGATTGTATATTACATATGGATACTTGGGATATATATGTACATGAAAATCTTGCTCGATATGATAGTATGCTATTTGGTTTGCCTTTACCTCAACATGTGTATTTGCTCTATTAAAGTGTAAAACCCGTAGGATCTTTTGCTTAACTATTAGAATTATGATGGCGATCATACTCATGGGGTCTAGGTAGTTTATAAGCACATCCTTAAATAGTCCATAGTCGTTGGAGTTTCGAGATAGGGTATCGATACTCCGAAATAGACTAGTGTATACGTGTATTATTTTCGTGAGGGAAGGTAGCATGTCCTACAGCCATTGGTGTTCGGCACCAAAGGTTGTATATATGTTCTCATTAGGTTATGAGTTACACTGGACGGACTCGCCGAGAATTTCTAGATGGTATTATACCTATCGTTTGATAGTAGTTCTCTGGGGACATAGGTACAGATTAGATTTTAGACCTGATATCACCATTCGTCTTGAGTGTGTTCCCATTGTACTTAGATTACTACCCTACCACGGTTTTAAAGAGTTGTGCAAACTGATTTTAGTTGGGTACAGTCTCGAAGCACTTGAGGGAAGTGAGCGATAGAAGGGATTCTTCTTTCTCGGTATAGGAAGTTGATGTCGCGCCGTGTTCAATTGGTCATCACCATAAGACCTTGGTCAAGGCAGTTGAGATTTACTGATTACGAGATCAGTAGTTTCCTGGGATGGTTTTGGGCTATATCGACACGAATTATTGGGTTATTAGGGGTCTGACGTTTTCCACCTCCCTAGACCCATTATGCGATACTCTAAGATGAAGAGACCGGACTGTACGGAGATTGTCAATTTTAGGTTTAGTAGAGATATGAACAAGTTTGCTTGTCGGCCTTCCTTTCATTCAATACCTAGGCAGCCGTTACGTACAAGTAGTGTTGCTGACGTGCTTGAGGTTAAACTTATCGCCAGCGTATTGTCGAGTCTTTAGAGTTCTACACAGAGGGTTTCCCATCTTAGGCAAAACGATATGGTGTACGTATTTTGATACGTACTTGGATTCGATTAAATACGTGTTTTTGTATACATATTTTTAATCGGGCAGTTTGTTGATACTAGTAGATTTGAAAGATAGTCAGATTATCACATTTGGATAAAATGTGAGCTAGTATTATTTATCTCTATTTAGCAACTCTCTTTTTCGTATTCGTATTTTGAAAGAATACGGTATTTATATGAATATGGGATTTGTATAAATACGTGTATTTGTGTCTTGATATAAAACGGGTATTTGTATCTTAATACAAAAACGGGTATTCGTATCTTATAAGAATACGGGTGTATATATTTTGATACGAATACGGGTGTGTATTTGTAGCATATACTTATATTGGTGTATTTGTATATATATATTTATATATACATATACATATGCATATGTGTATATATATGGTGGCCTTCTTTTCTCCTCTCTTATCTTCTCATTGCTTCATGATTTTTTTGGAAAGTTGTGGGCCTGTGACTTATCATGGTGAGTCACAGGTCCACTCATCCAAAAGAAAAAAGAAGAAAAGAAAAGATGAAGAGATACGAAATTAAGTAGCCATGCTCACTTGATTACCAGCAGTTTCTTCTTTTTCTTGATTTTTTCAAAAGTGAGAAAGAAAAAGATTAAGAGAGAAACATATAGAAATTAGCCACTACATCATCCTAGTGAGCTATTCTTAGCAAGTTTAATTCACTTGTTTTCTTCACTTCATTTTTGGTGTGAAGATATAGCCTTTGCTGGGGTTCTCTCGGGTGGATTTTCTACGATAAGAAAGATCAGCATCCAAGCTTAATCCCGGAGTCCCTAGAAGCGCATGAAGTGGAAAGAAGACGAAGGATACGACTATAAAGGTAGCTATCGCCTATCCGAGTAGTTAACTCTTTCATAATTACTAGTTTAGTGTTTGGTTTCGATTTTAGTGTTGGGGTTAAAATTTACACCCCATTGACTTAAGGTCAAAGTCAAGATCAAAGTCAAACAACGGACAAGTAGGCCCAAGCCAAAGTAAACGGATCCTACCGTCGAATCCAAGCCGGGCTCACGCCTGAACCCAAGTCCAAGCAAGTAGGCCTAAGCCCAGACCAGCCCCATGCTAAGAAAGTACAACAAATAAATGTAATATTTAAATAAATGGGTAAAAAGAAATTTTTTTGTAAATTTCATGGATCATGTACAAAAAGAAAATAAGCACACGAAGCATGGGATGGACACAATGCCATTTTGTAAAGTCTAAGGGGTTATGTGTGAATTTGTAAGCCTATATCAGACAACATTACGAAGAAATGAAAAATATTGCATTCTCCTAAAAAATATTAGGGTTCTGTGTCTCCTTCTTTTTCCACAAGATTTTAAGCCTTCTTCTCTTTTTTGAATTAAATCAAGAGTTTAATTCTTCTTTTCCCAAAAAGAAATAGTTTTTCACCATAAAATTCTTGAAGGGGAGTTCAAATTTCCCATCAAATCACTAAAAGTAGAGATTTTTAAATCTCACCACTCTTTTTCTCTAAGATCCAACTAACGGAGAGGAAGAAGAAGGAGTCCTATCTCCAAAAATCCCATTTTGGCAGAATCCAAGGCTCAAGGAAAGATCCAAAGCTCAATGGAGAAGAAAGGGATCCCTTTTTATCATCTCCGAAAATCTTTTGAGAGTTTAACTCTAAATAAGAATATCTTCTTTAGGAGTTTAACACCTCCGAATTCGAAAAAAATAATAAATAAATAATAATTAAAATCCTTCTTTTCTCAGGAGTTTAACTCCAAAATCCCACCGGGTGTGCTAAAATCTGTAGAGTGTTTTTTGCCACCCTATTGAGATAGAAATACACGCGCTTATCAGGCGTATACAGATTCCCCATACCTAGGGTAGACTGGGGTTTGTTGATTGTAGGGATCCGAATCTTCGGAAGCCGCGGACTAAGCTGCCGTTAATTACCCCTTGCCTTTAGAGCAAGAGAACCTCCGATTGACGGGTTAAACTAGTCATGCGAACTCAATGTGCAGTGTGCGTGTATTGTGTTTTGAAGGTATTTTGTATGTATCGGGGGCCTCACAGAGTTTACGGGGGAGTTTTGAGTGTGGAACGTGTGGGAAACTCAATGCGAATTTTTTTTTCAAAGGGAGAAGTGTTTTGAGTGTGGAACATGTGGGAAAAAGAGGGGTGAGGAGCGTCTTAAAGACGTGTGAGACAGCGCGTGGTCGCTGGCGCCAAATGGTCAAGTGTTTTTATTCTGGCATGCCCGGTGGGACCTATTTTTCCTCCCATATTTCGGGTTTAAACGATCATGCGAACTCAATGAACATACATATCGATATTTATACTAAAATAATACTCTTTCATGCAGGATTTCAAGCAATAAATTCTCAACAACGTATCCAATGATGAATTCAGCGCTCAAGGCAACTCCCGTCATCTACACGATGAAGATGGACACTCGAACGATTCTCTTGGCAAGTCTCGGGCTGCAGTGGGAGAAACCGTTGCTACAATTTGGATCTATTTTATTTGTCTCGGCCAACACAAATCCAAAGGCTAAACCGGTCTCAAAAGGCAAATGGCCAAACGTCGTGGCCGCGAAGGCACTCTAGCCCAAGCAAAAATCCGTTTCCAAATGACTCTCCGTTGCTTCGGCTGGGGGCAAGGCCATCAACACCAACAATGCACACCAACAAAGTAACAAGGCATCTCAGGCAAGCTTCGGCGGTGTCCTCGACAACTGCTTGATCGGGTATCTTCTTTAAGCTCCCCGTCAATCGACCATTCCCGGAAAATGAATGCCTGCCAAGCCCTCAAAATCGAGAATCTAAGACAGAAAAGGCTCAGATACAAAGCCAACAAAAGGGCTAAGGCTTCTATTGGGCTGAACCTCATGAGGTTCCAAGAACAGAGTTACCCCGCAACAACCGCTGAATAGGCTGTAAAGCTTGCTAACTCTTTTGAACCGCTGAAATTGGTTTAGAAGAATACCATGACCGCAAGAGTCAAAAAACCGCGATTCGGATAGCTCCACCCAAGGACCCAGCCAGGCCAACCGTCTTCAGTCGCCTGTCCTTTCCTGAAGAGGAAGGGCCACGATGACGGTCAGAAAGATCAGTCGCTAAACATAAAGAGATGGCTGGATATGCCATCCACACTGTCTACATGGTGGGAATATGCTACAAGAGCAAGGATGGGGCCACCGCATCTCAAATCTAATCTGGTTTGAATGTGGCTGCCACTTCCCAAGACCAGCCTCCCCTGGAAGATAATGAAAACCCTTCTAGTGAGGCTAATAAGAAGAGAGATCTCTCGGTTCATGAGAAGTCGGGTTCGGAAAGCGAAGAGGTGCCACTCTTCCATCTCAAGACCGCAGAGCAGCAATTTCTCCAAGAGCTCCAAAAGCAGCTCAGAAACAAAGACAAGGAGATGACCAAGCTCTACTAAAAAATTGACGACTTGACAAACATCATCTTATAGCTCACGACCCAAGTTACCTCTCAGCTGTCCAATCAAGCGCATGGTTCTGCTCATGAATCAGGAAATGGTGTCCCGAAGCAGCCGACGCCTATTCCCTTAAGTCCAAAGGTGGACGAGCCGCATGAAAGTCGGCCGCATTCCTCCTCAAGAAATGTCTTGAATACCGATGACAGCCGCCGCCAATGCAGGATCAGATCATGGACTTGATCACCAACAAAGTCAAAACATTGGTGGCCGAGACTGAGACGCAGAAAGAGGTTGTCATGCCCTGCTTCCTAGTGTACGGGGAAGGAGACATGGCAGGCACGCGGCGTATTTACTCAGAAATAAATATGTTAAGCATAAATTAGAAATATATGAAATGCACAAGAAATGACAAGAGATATAATTTAAAACAAAAAATTTTATTAACATTCATTTTTACAATATATTGCTTTGAAAAGGAAAGTACAATGATATAAAGTAATGCCTAAACAGTGGCATATAAAATGAAAGGTAAGTACAAGGAAAGCTAGAAATCCTGCTACTCGGTGAACTGGTCCACATCCTCCTGGCTAGGCTCGATCTCGAGAGAGTCCGGTCCTCCTGACGAACATTCCAAATAAAAAAAAAGACAGGAATGTTGTCAGCGAACTAGCGCTCAGTAAGTCCCAAAAGAAAGGAAAAAATACAACAAGTAATGCGGAAGGAAACTGTTAAGTTATACATGTATCAGTTTTTTATTCTAACGTAGTTGTTTGTAGCCTGATACAGAAGGTATCAGTGTATACGAGAAGAGTCCAACTTGCTCCGTGGACTATGGCAACAGGTAGTATAAGGCCACGTCAAAACCCACAGGATAATGGCATGAGAGTTCATGTATGTGTCTTTCAGTGACCATCTCGTTCCACTTCTAATACATTCCGTACCTATCTATCCCGTTAACCTCGTATAATGTTTTATATAGATTATAATTATCAGACTTGCCAAGAAGATGGATACAAATTGTTCATGTAATCAGGTTCAGGATGTAAACAAGTAGTCATGTAATCAAGTCAAGTTATAGCCATGGTTCGGTCAAGTCAAGTCATGTTTGCATGTTGATATTGTTCTGGTATTCAGGTTCAGGTTCAAGTATATATGTTAGGTTTTGGATTCATGTTTGAATTGAATTCTGGTTTGAGTTGAATTCAAGCTTGATTAGACTCAGACTTGAGTCAGACACTTATAACCGATTTGGATCCTGAATTATGTTCGGGAGTTATCGGAAATTGCTGTAAATGAACGGCAGGATTTGTGTCTTTTTCCAAGACAATTACCATTGATAACACCGTTAAGTTTTTCTACCTTAAATAGGCAAACACTCACTTTCTCAAGCTCCCTGAGTCTTAAGAGAATTGATCCCGCTTAAACCTATATTTACTAAAGTCCTTAAATGTAATTTTATATAACTCGAGGGGGTTTTATGAAAAATAATTTTAAGATATAGTTCAAAATAAGCTCGAGAAATTATTTATATTATTTAGGGTTTCCATGGATGTGTATTTTAAGAATTGAGGTATTTTAGTGATAATTATCTTAACTTGAATAGTTCATGATATTTTTCTGTAAACTTGTCTTGTATAGATATCTTGATGGTATTTTGATGAAACTTGTAATTCTTTTATTTGAAAAAAATATAAATTATTATATTTTGAAAATATATAGATTTTATAATATTTATATAATTATTAAAAATTAATTTTTATTATTAAGCAGAAAATTTCGTTTTTCTTAAAAATCGTATTAAAAACCTTTCGAGACCGAATGCTCCGTGAGGAGGTCTGTATCTCGCTCTACTAGCTTAAGTATGTGCGATAATCCGCACCATCTAATAGCGAGTCCCCTAAAAAGGGTTGAAGAGGTTTATTTGTAAAGGAATTTTAAATACAATCTAAAAGAAAACCGTTTTTATAGTACATGGTATTTTGATGTAATATGATAACAAAAATATGTTCAAGGGATAACGTGCTATGGAAACATGTGTGTATGTGAGGGGTAGGTAATTACCCCGTGAAGTTTTCTAAATACACGTTCAAACAAAGGAATAAAAGATGACGTATATAAAGTTCATGGTATTTTCATGTAAAAAGTAGATTAAAGTTATTTAGCATGATATTTTTGAGAGAAAGTTGGTTCTAAACTTTAGTTTTATGGATATAAACATAGGGTAAGAATTTGGATGAAAGATATAGAAGAAATAGTGAAATTTTTTTGGGTTTACAATAAGAGGTCGGTATTAACTCCACTTACCGACATGTTTTGAAAAAAGATTTTTCAAGAAGAAGAAAAAGGATTGAGAGGGACTTACAACTGAATTAGGTTAAGAGAAAGTAGAATAAAAGAGATTGGTAGTCGTGGTATCGCGGGGTCACCGGAATAGTCTCGATTCCTCGCCGGAAGTTGGTCGTTGGCTAACTCCTCTTCTACTCCACTTGTATTTGAGAAAATTTGAGAGTTTTGGCTAGAATTTTCAGAATGAGAAAGGGTTAGGGCATGTGATAGTATTTATAGTGTGGAATTAGGGTTTTAGAATTAAAAGAGTGAATTAAAATGTGATAAATTGAGGAATTGAGGGGTCTCTGTTTGATTGCAGAGAAATCAAACAATGCAGAGGTGATGGGAGTGGGCCAAGGGACTTGTGTACAAAGCACGGGCACATTTACCCATGGTTGGACCGTCGGTGCCAGTATTATTGGGGTTTCCGCCGGTCGTTTTGTGAAGATGGACCGGTGGATCTTGGCCACGTGTACTCTTCTATATTTAAACCCTTTTCCACATGATTATTTTTCCAGACTTTTCATTTTTATGTGCATTGCACGTATAAGCTTTTGGGCTTCCAAAAATTTAAAAGAAAAATCAGGAAAAATTCAATGTGTTTGATGGGGTTCGAACACAGGTGCTACGTCACAGCAGTGCAAGGCTTTACCTGTGAGCTACAAGTTTACATCTAGCTCGTAGAAGTTTATGCTATCGTTATAGAAATTTTTGTTTTGTATTCCGCCTTGTTCGCTGGTTTGCGACGCAAGCACGAGCATCTACTAATATAGTATCAGAGCCACCCAAACACTAGAACTAGTTTAACGATGTTTAAAATTTCAAACCAACAAATTTCTGTATTTTCAAAACCCAAATTTGAATATTCTGTTGAATAATTTTTTATCACTAGAAATTTTTTAAACAAGTGCAGAGTGATCTTCTTGATAAGATATTTTACACTAGACAAAAACGAGACTGTTTGGAGAAACTTCAACCGCCGAAATTGGAGAATTCTCTGCTTCTGGCGGTTTTTGTATCTCTTCCTGTTCTTGTTTTTTTTCCAATGTCTTGGGTTTTGGGAATTGTTATTTTTGGTTTTGTATGATTTGCTCCAGATTTCACTTATTGTTATCTTTGTATTCAGGTAACTCTAAAAATTTTAAAACTCGAAACTTTTGCATCGTTGATTTCTTTAGTTCGTATTCGTGTTTGTATATGTTATCTAATTTCTATAGCTCGATTAGACGGGGTTGCAAACATTTGATCTTGATGTGGTGGTGTATATTTTGTGATGGAATAGAAAGATAGTTATGTGGATAGCCTTCATCGTAGTGATGGATGTATCTTTGATATTCGGGGCGAGCGGCCGGAATGTGGCCATTGTCACCGCTTGTTATATATTATTTTTTTGGAACATGACTGGGTTGAAGTCGATCTTATCATTGAATATGCATTCATTCATGTATTAGGATTACCCACGGTGAAGTGCACGAATAGTCATGTTTTAGAGTGTCCTAGGTGGCCGTCTCGCTTGTAGGGGTATAAGATAAATCCACGGTGGAATGCTCAAATTTCTGGATTCCATGAAGTGTCGGGTGGCCCACTCATTTTATTGAGTGATGGTTGGATCACTTCTAGAATTGACGGGTAGCTTGCTGCGCTCGTAGGGGTCTTTAATACAGGTGATGTTTGAGCTATCCACATGACCGGAGAATGTTGGTTTTCGTTTGCGGCTCAAACGAAACACGGGGCTCCTAATTTATCTACTAATTCTGTCATGCCCCGCTTCCCAATGTACGGGCAGAAGACGCGACGAGGCCACTACGTATTTACCCTGAAGTAAATACGTTAAGCGTATTTAAACAATATAAAAGTAAAAGTACACAAGAGACAAATGTAATGAAACAACAACTTATTTATTAACATTCTTTTGTACAATGCATGGAAAAATAAATATATCTGAATGAAAGCAATGCCTAAACAGTGGCATAACAAAAATGGAAAGTACTGAAATGAAATGTGTACAATGAATCTAAAGCTCTGGGTTATAGGCTAGCTAATCCAAGTCTTCGCTGGTAGGCTCGATCTCCTGAAGGTCCGAATCACCTGACAACATTCCAAAGAAAAAAGAGAAGGAATGTCGTCACCGAACAATCGCTCGGTAAGTCCCAAAGATAAGGGAGAAATAGAATAGACAAAATGAGAATGTAACTTTTAAAGAGGTATTATATTGTTATAATGTTGTATTTAGTGTTAACGCTGTTGTTTGTACCTTATTACAGAAGAGGCCAGTGTATACGAGAGGAGTCTCTATATGCCAGAGACTAAAGGCAAATGGAATACAAGGCTCCGTCGATAATACCACGGAATAATGACATGAATGTAATTACGTCTTAAGTGACCACCTCGTGCCACCTTTAACATATTCTGTACCAGTCTACCCCTTTATAAACCCCGCGATATCTTGTTTGTATTGTTGTATTGTTTGAATTATATATTGTATATAGATGGATGACTTGTGTTGTAAATGGATGACTTGCCGAAACCATGATATCATATAAATGGAAATGGATATACTGGATAATCATGTAGATGGATGTATATCCATGGTTCGGTTCAGTCAAGTTGTACAGATTGAACATGTGGATTCATATTGAATTGTAATTTGTACTTGAATAATATTTAAGTCAGCTTATTTATAAAGAGACTCAGTCTGAGTAAGAACAATTAGAAAAGAAATTGAAGTCCCGAATTATGTTTTGGTGTTATCGGTAACTGCTGCACATGGGCGGCAGGATTTGTGTCTTTTTCAAAGACGATTACCGTGTTCATAACACCGTTTGTTAAGTTGTCTACCTTAAATAGGCAAGCACCCATATCTCCAGCTCTCTGAGGCTCAAGAGACTGGTCCCGCTTAAACCTATATTTACTAAGGTCCTTAGGGTAATTTATAGAACTTAAGGGGGTTTTATATAAAAATAATTTTGTATATTTTTCAAAATACACCTCAAGTATTTTATTATCGTCTTTAAAGTTTTCATTGATGTATATTTTATCATTGTGACATTTCTAGTGATTAAAAACCTATTTTTCATAATATATGGTATTTATCTGTAATATTGAACTTGTATAGAATTGCATGGTATTTTTATGTAAAGTGATTTTTTGATTTAGAAAAGTTGGAATATTTATATTTTATCAAAAATAGATATTTTGATGATACATATATATATATATAAAATAATTTTAATTTATTATTTTTCTAGAAATCTCATTTTCTTAAGATATTTGTATTTTTAAATCTTTCGAGACCGAATGCTCCTTGCGGAGGTTTGCATCTCGCACTACTAAGCCCGAGGATGTGCAATAATCCGCACCATCCCAAAAGGGTTCCCTAAAATGGGTTGTAGCGACGCTTTGCAAACATTTGTTTGAATACATAATCTTATAGAAAAATGTTTTAATAGTAAAAGGTATTTATGTATAAAGTTGCGTTTTCCCGTATTCTATGTTCCCGAAAGGTATCGTGCTATGTTGTATATGAGTGTTGTGAGGAGTTAGGTCATTACCTCGTGATCTATTTAAAGGTATAGCAATGAAATATGATATTTAATGTCAAAACTAAACTACATAGTATTTTACTAAAAACGTACGATAAAAATTATAATATGAAATATTTTGCTATGAAACTTGTTCATAATGTTTTGTTAATGATTAATAGTCATGATATGCAAGTTTGGTATTGTTGTATTCAAGAAAATTAGAACTTTTAAAGAAAAACCGAATCGGAAGTCGGATTAACTCCGCTTCCGTCGGGTTTTAAAAATACGAGTTTTTAGAATAGAAAAGAGAAGAGGGAGGAGGGATTTACAAGCTAACAAGAAAGAGGGAAGATAGAGGGAGAGAGGGGAATCGTCGGTGTGTCGTTTCGTCGCCGGAAACTTCTCGTATCGCCGTCAGAAGTTCGCCGGAGTTTCACCCTTTGCTAACTCCACTTGTACACTATTGAACTTAGAATTTTCTTGAGAGTTTTGGACAGAGTTTGGAAGTGAGTAGGGGTGAGAATTGGAGTGGTATTTATAGGAAAAAATTGGGTTAGAATAGATGAAAGGGTGTGAGAAAATTTGTATTAAATTTTGTATTAAAAAAAAAGATTAATGGGATTTTTAAATGTTCTGTTACTGTGCAGGGTATTTAGACTATTCAGGGGTTATTGGAATACAAAGAGACACAGAACTCATGTAGGGAAAATTTTATTTTTCGATGACTCGGCCGGCGGCGACGGCCGATTCGGCCGATCCGTCGGCCGAGTCAGGCCGAGTCAGCCCCCCTTGCTGCCACGTGTCCTATGTCTCATGGTCTTTCTCCTGGGTCAGTTTGTTTTATATGTGACTTTTGGTTTTACGGGTTAAGCACGTGTAGACTCTTGGGATTCTAAAAATTTAAAAGAAAATTAATTAAAAATAATGTGGCTAATGGGATTTGAACGCTGGTGCTTTGTAACAGCAGTGCAAGGACTTACCAATGAGCTACAAGCTCTTTCTTGATATTAAAAAGCAAAAAAAACTTATAACTTGTGCTCAGGCAAAAGCACCCCTTTCTGTATTTTTGAAAAAATTGTACAGAAAGTTTAGGGTTGTTACGTTCTACCTTCCTTAAAAAATTTCATCCTTGAAATTTGTAAAAAGGAAAGTGTAACAGATTCAAGAAAAGTTTAGTGACTGAAGTACTGATAGTGTATGAAAAATAACAAGGTGGTGCAAGGGTTTTAAAAATGTGAAAGGGACTTACCAGTGTTACCTTGACCTACAGCCTCGGCTTCTACGTCCGCTAATGTGAATGTCTGACGCCGTAGTACATTCCTCCTAGCTGGAGGCACATTTTGTCCTTGGGGCATGTTTATCTGCCCTCGAGGCATGTCCCTCATTATTTATTGGAATTGGCGAGTAGGCTGTGCAGGTGGTGGAGCAGGGAATGGTAGACGAGGTGTATGAGCCTGGATAGCAGGCCGCTGTGGGTAGTTGGTGTGTGTGTGAGCTGGGTTGCGTCTATAAGGACAGTTTCCAATTCCGTGATTGGATGCGCCACAAACTAAGCATGGGCCTTTTGCACGCCTACAGTCCTTCCACAAGTGTCCTTCTCTCTTACAATAGAAGCAAAATTCGGGACTTAGATGGTTATCTGTCACTTCCGGTCTTCTCGGTTCAACAGTTGGCCTTGAAGAGGCTCCTCCTTCCATCTGATTGGCAGGGCGCTTCACTCCAGCAGATTGAGGTCTGCCCTTTCTCTTTACTACTGCCTCGTATCTTCGGGCAGCCTTCAAAGCCAAATCATGAGTTGGGAAATCCCCTGTAGCTAGAGCAGCTTGGATTTCCGGGTCTAACCCTTGCTGAAATCTTCTAGCTCTGATCTCAGCAGTGGGTATGAGATGGGCCGCAAACCTGTTACGGTCTTGTGTTAGCTGTGTAGTATGTGATATATTGAAGAGTCGAATTATTGAGACATATCTTACCGACTGAGCATGGTGAACTCATCGTTATATTCATTTACAGATTTGGTCCATATGGAATCTTGTTGCAGATGGATGAACTGCTGTTCCATATCAAAGCGGGCAGTCTCTGGGAAATACTTTGTGTCGAACATGTCATGAAAAGTCTTCCATTTAATTGGTTGATCTAGACGGCTTTCTTCCGCCTTCCACAAAACCCGTGCATTGTCCGTGAGCTACAGTTTCGCAATACGGACCCAAGCTATCTCTGGCACTTGTGCCACTGCCAGGTCATCTTCGATGCTCTGAGCCCATTCCTCAGCTTTCCAGTGGGCTCTCTTTTCTTGTAAACTGTTTAGGGTGCAAAGACCTGAATTGTTTCACCCCAGGTGCTTCTGCCTCGGGACGTTTCATTAAAAGAGCAGTCTGCTGCTGCTGTCCTTCTATGAGGCTACGGATTGCCTCAAGTAGAACCGTCTGCTCGTTGATCGGAGCAGGGACGGCACGTGTAATCAGTAGTGGAGGTGTGTTGTTGACATTGGTGCTTGTGTTGTTTGGGGAATCCATAACCTTGAATGAAAAATTTAGGTTAGGACAGATTCAAAGTATATGAAATGATAAGATTCAAGGAATATGAATTGTAAAGAATATTTTAGTTGCTGGTTATTGTGTTATATTGCTTAGGTTGTCCACGCAGAACTGAACTGCATGGTAGGGTTCTATATAGCTCGGACCTGCATGGGCCACCAACAAAACCTGTTACGCTCCTCTTCCCAGTGTACGGGCAGAGGACACGACGAGGCCGCTACGTATTTACCCTGAAGTAAATACGCTAAGCGTATCTAAGCAATATAAAAGTAAAAGTATACAAGAGACAAATGTAATGAAACAACAACTTTATTTATTAACATTCTTTTGTACAATGCATGGAAAAGTAAATACATCTGAATGAATGCAATGCCTAAACAGTGGCATAACAGAAATGGAAAGTACTGAAATGAAATGTGTACAATGAATCTAAAGCTCTGGGTCGTAGGATAGTTGATCCAAGTCCTCGCGGGTAGGCTCGATATCCTGAAGGTCCGAATCACCTGACAACATTCCAAAGAAGAAAGAGAAGGAATGTCGTCGGCGAACAATCGCTCGGTAAGTCCTAAAGATAAGGGAGAAATAGAATAGACAGAGAGAGAATGTAACTTTTAAAGTGGTATTATATTATTATAATGTTGTATTTAGTGTTAACGCTGTTGTTTGTAGCTTGGTACAGAAGAGGCCAGTGTATATGATAGGAGTCTCTATATGCCAGAGACTAAAGGCAAATGGAATACAAGGTTCCGTCGATAATACCACGGAACAACGGCATGGATGTAATTACGTCTTAAGTGACCACCTCGTGCCACCTTTAACATATATTCTGTACCAGTCTACCCCGTTATAAACCCCGCGATATCTTGTTTATATTGTTGTATTGTTTGAATTATATATTGTATATAGATGGATGACTTGTGTTGTAAATGGAAAACTTGCCGAAACCTTGATATCGTATAAATGGAAATGGATGTACTGGATAATCATGTAGATAGATGTATATTCATGGTTCGGTTCAGTCAAGTTGTATAGATTGATAGATTGAACAGATTGAATATGTGGATTCATATTGAATTATAGTTTGTACTTGAATCATATTCAATTCAGCTTATTTATAATGAGACTCAGTCTGAGTCAGAACAATTAGAAAAGAAATTGAAGTCCTGAATTAGGTTTTGGTGTTATCGGTAACCGCTGCACATGGGCGGCAGGATTTGTGTCTTTTTCAAAGACGGTTACTGTGTTGATAATACCGTTTGTTAAGTTATCTATCTTAAATAGGCAAGCACCCATATCTCCGGCTCTCTGAGGCTCAAGAGACTGGTTCCGCTTAAACCTATATTTACTAAGGTCCTTAGAGTAATTTATAGAACTTGAGGGGGTTTTATGTAAAAATAATTTTGTATAGTTTTCAAAATACACCTCAAGTATTTTATTATCGTCTTTAAAGTTTTCATTGATATATATTTTATCATTGTGACATTTCTAGTGATTAAAAACCTATTTTTCATAATATATGGTATTTATCTGTAATACTGAACTTGTATAGAATTGCATGGTATTTTCATGTAAAGAGATTCTTTTGATTTAGAAAAGTTGGAATATTTATATTATATCAAAAATAGATATTTTGATGACACACACACACACATATATATATTTATATAAAATAATTTTAATTTATTATTTTTCTAGAAATCTCATTTTCTTATGATATTTGTATTTTTAAACTTTTCGAGACCGAATGGTCCTTGCGGAGGTCTGCATCTCGCAATACTAAGCCCGAGGATGTGCGATAATCCGCACCATCCCGAACGGGTTCTCCAAAATGGGTTATAGCGGCGCTTTGCAAAGATTTGTTTAAATACATAATGTTATAGAAAAATGTTTTAATAGTAAAAGGTATTTATGTGTAAAGTTGCGTTTTCCTGTATTTTATGTTCCCGAAAGGCATCGTGATATGTTGGATATGAGTGTTGTGAGGAGGTAGGTCATTACCTCGTGATCTATTTAAAGGTATAGCAATGAAATATGATGTTTAATGTCAAAACTAAACTACATGGTATTTTACTGAAAAAGTACGATAAAAATTACAATATAAAATATTTTGCTATGAAACTTGTTCATGATGTTTTTTTAATGATTAATAGTCATGATGTGCAAGTTTGGTATTGTTGTATCTAAGAAAATTGGAACTTTTAAAGAAAAACCGAATCGAAAGTTGTATTAATTCCGCTTCTGTCGGGTTTTAGAAATACGAGTTTTTAGAATAGAAAAGAGAAGAGGAGGGAGGGACTTACAAGCTAACAAGAAAGAGGGAAGATAGAGGTAGAGAGGGGAATCGCTAGTTTTTTACAAAACCAAAAGGTTCTTTTCAAAACCACTTGGTTCTTTTCAAAACTACTCGGTTTTTTACAAAACCAAAAGTTTTCAAAATTGAGCTTGAACCACTTGTTTCAAAATCACTAGTTTCCTTCAGCGATATCAGGTTCATTACATTAAAGGTTTTTTCGCCAAAAACTGGCCGTAGCCTCCGTCATTTCAGATAGGTACCACTTAATTTCTTGTTGGCCTCCGTCAAGACATAGTGTTTGGTAGCTAAGTAATACTTATCTGTAGCATAGAGATGCGATTGATCGGGATAGTCGCACTGCATTGTTGGCCTCTTTCAAGGGCTGGTACAGGTGGGTTCGAATTAATCAAGGATAATGACGGGTTGAACTTGACTTGCGGACTATGATTTATTGGCCTCCGTCAAGGTCATAGGTCCTTAGGGGTAAAAACCACATCGGGAGTTTCAAACTTACAGGAAACCTGCTAGTGTTGCACGCCTTCTGGAGAGTGGTAACTAAAGTGGCTTCTATCTAGCTTATCACACGATGATAGTTGGATCCCATTTCCATTAATGAGTAGGATTACTCTCGGGAAATTTTCACTTCACAACTAGCTAATCCATTAGGTGTCGAGAAAGGTGTTAACGAGGTTATGTCTTTGCGGAAACGAGATTATTTATTTAGGTATGTGCGAAAGTATGGGGAGCCTCCCTCGGAGTACCAACACTTTCCTGGCTAAACGGTTAGCGAACTTGTGGAGTGTACATGATCCCGACTAGTTCTCTTTTTAAGATTTGAAGGAGAATTTGAGAAAACAGTGGGATCCATAATATTAGATAAACTAATAATCAATCTAAACTTGCAAGAGCATACTCTGAGTTTTTCTTTTCTCTCTCCTAATTGCAGCCACCATGTCACGCCTTTATTAAGATAATAAAATGTATGATTTGACCGACCCGAATTCTTATTTGAGGGTGGGGAACGTCGGTTTGGCTCTGACTTATGACAAATGTCATAAATATGAATGGAAAAAGGATTGCATGAATTCCTTGATGACCCCGGTGAAGAAGAAGCACACTATTGCATCTTCTTCAGGTGTTGTTATTGAGAACCGTTTTTCGGTCAGTTCTACCTCCTGGGTACTAGATACCGGATCAGGATCACATATCTATAATTTATTACAGAGACTGAGAAAAAGTAAGATGGTTGCACCTGGTGATGTGTCCCTAAGGGTAAGAAATGGAGCACAAGTTGATGCGCAGCATTCGGTGAATATCACCCAGTATTGCCAAGTGGCAAAACTATGATTTTGAACAACTGCTAATATATACCTTCCATACTTTGCAACATCATATCAGTTTCTTTACTTAATAAAGAAGGATATAATTTTTTTCTAAATAGAAATATCATGAACATTTACCTTAATCAGGTATTGATTGCAGAAAGTACACTATATATTGGTATCTATATTCTAAACCGAAACACAGTTTTCAATATACAAAACACATGCAAAAGGAAAAGTTTGGATATGAACAAGTTCTAATTGTGGCATTGTAGACTTGGTCATATTATTGAGACCAGACTGGCCAAGTTACATAAAGATGGATTTTTGGATCCATTCGAATTTTTATCTTATGAAACTTGTCGGTCGTATCTCAAAGGTAAGATGACCAAATTTCTGTTCACCGGACACGGAGAAAGAGCTACAAAGCTCCCGGGACTCATACATAGTGATGTGTGTGGCCTAATGCCTATACATGCAATGAGTGAGTTCTCATACTTCATCGCATTCATTGACGATCTGTTTAGGTTCGGATATGTGTATCTTTTTAAACACAAATCTGAAACTTTTGAGAAATTCAAAGAATACAGAAACGAAGTAGAGAACCAGACTTGCAAAAGTATTAAGATGTTCTGATCTAATAGAGAAGGGGAGTATTTAAGCACGGAATTCCTAGACTACTTAAAAGAGAATGGTATTCTCTCTTAGCTTACTCCTCCGTATACAGCACAACACAACGGTGTATCGGAGCGAAAAAACCGTACCCTATTAGATATGGTTCGCTCCATGATTAGTAGTACTCAGTTACCTTTTTCATTCTGGGGATATATGCTAGAGTCAACAGCATATTTATTTGAATAGAGTTCCAACCAAATCTGTGCCTACTACTCCATACGAAATATGGGAGGGGAAGAGATCGTACCTTAATTTTATTAAGATATAGGGTTGTACAGTCTATATTAAATTACAAAAACCGGACAAGCTAGAGGAACGATCAGTTTTGTGCAAGTTTGTAGGATCTCCCAAGCACTCGTGAGGGCATATTTTCTACCACACCGAGGAACGGAAGATATTTGTTGCTTTTCACACTACCTTTTTGGAAAGGGAATTTCTTGCAAAAGAAATTAGTGGCAGTACGGTATAACTGGAAGAAATTCCAGAAGAACAAACTATAACTAAGAATTTGGTAGAAACTCAAGATTCAGTGGTGCCCAACGAACCCCGGCCACTCCGCAGATATGGTAGGATTTCTCATCCACCTGAGAGATACTACGGTTATTCCCTTAATTAATTAAACACAATAAGACAGCACCTCACGTGCTCCCCACTTGAGCGCCAGCGCGGGCCTGTTATAAGATTAAATTCTATAGCGACGTCTCACATGAAGCTCACGTGAGTGCCAATGTGCAAAGCACGCGTGCCTGTTTCCGTAAGAATTAAATTCTTAGGCGGCGCCCATGTGCGTAGTACGTGGATGTCAGCGCCCAAATTAAAGAAAGTAGAATTAAATTCTACATGGGTATATTCTCAGTTAAACAGAGCCGTTGGATCAAAAATCCAATGATGATTAAAAATTATCAAATGATAGAATTAAATTCTATTAAGGGGGAAGATATCCCCCTGTTTTTTTTAAATAAAAAAGATCTTCTCTGTTTAACAGAGAGTTGTTGGATTAAAGATCCAATAATAGAATCAAATTCTAATATAGGAAAATATTTCCCTAATCTTTCCAAATGAGAAAGATAAATTCTGAACCCTCGGATTAAAATCCAATGGTGATTAAAAATCACCATTTAATATAATTAAATTCTAGCTATGGAAAAATATTTCCCTAATATTGTTAAAAATAAGACTATATATTCTGTAAAACAGAAATTCACCGGATCAAAACTCCAACGGTGGATAAAATCTCCTAAATAATCTTTAAAGCCAATTAAATCAATTGGTATCTCTAAAATGAGAGTTTATCTCAAACTAATTAATAATTTGTCTTTCCTATATAAATGATAGGAGACTTCAAGTCCCCCAAAAAGGAGAAGATCGACCCTCTAAGCTTCTAAAATAAAGCCAAAAGCCATAAAACTGAGAATTCAATTCTCTTCTCAAAAAAGAAAATTCTCGCTCATTTCAAACCCTAGGTAAAACAAAAAAAAGAGATAAAATGTATCTTCTTTGCCTGGCATAAAGGAAAAAAAGGGTTTAACCCTTCACAAAAAGAGAATTTTGTTCTTCCTCTGATTTGAGATTTGCAAAGCAAATCTCTCCATAAGTTGAAAATTTAAATTTCATCGGGGCGATTCTGTTCTTCAAACTCAAAATTTAGGAGAAAGAACTAGATTAAAAGAAAAAGAGAGAAAAGTACGTATGTTCTGGTAATTTAATTCCTTTGCAAACAGGGTTTAACCCCACATGAAAGAATTTAGCTCTTATAAAAGAAACAAAAGAACTCATTTTTCCAATAAAAAAACGATCCCAAATCTTCAGAACATAGATCTTGGTAATCATTAATGGCCAAAATGACATTAACAGAGATTCAATGTCTAAAAAGAAAAGAACTGGGTACCTCACGTGAAACACACATGAGTGCCTAAAACATTCCTTAAATGGGACTCGACGCCTTACGTGCTTCCCACATGAGCGCCCAAAACAAAAGACTCGGTGCCTCACGTGCTCCATACATGAGCGCCCAAAATAAATGCTCAGCGCCTCACATGAGTGCCATACAAAGTGCTTAGCTTTCTATATTCTGTCAAATGCTTAGCACTTATTGGGTAGCGTCCATGTTTGAACGCCTCATGTGTTTCCCACGTGAGTGCCAGAACCACAAATAAGTACTTAGCACTTCTGAAAAAAGAAAGAAGGAAAGCGTAAGACCGAGTAGACCAAGACCAAATTGGCTAAGTCTCTGAAGTTACTTGCAACTGAGCCCAAATGCTCTGTTGTTGGATCTCAAATAAAAAATGATCCTTAAAATGTTGCTAAGTTGATCTTAATCTCAAATAGGACTAACGTATCTTTAGTTAAAATAAATTGAGCCCAAATGCTCATATATTTAAGTTGACCTTAATCTTAAAAAAAAAAGATTAATGGTCCTTAAATAAAACAAAAATTCTTTGAACTGACGGAACATATAACCTAATTTCAATCCCCAAATCTAAAATATACGAATTTGGACTAATCTGTGCCTTACGGGTGATGACATAAACTAGTCTCCGTATACAATCCACGGGCAATCATAACAAACAATATAACACATGAAACGAGGTGACCTTCTGGAGCAGGAGAAAGTGGTTATCGCAATACAGTAACATAAGTAACTGCAGGGGCTTGTGCCTGTAGGGAAAAGAATCCCCACAATAAAAAAAACCCTTATAAATGAGGGGGAATCTGATGAAATTTGCTACATCGGTCGCATCTGTCCAAATGTCCGATATACGGTGCCATAAATCAACTTAGTATCTTGGGAGAGGTGGATAGATATGTCCAAATAGCATTTGTCCCTAAATTCAGGCTAGATGTCCCAATGCATCAGTCCAATCTTCGGCGGTAAACAGATTTTGGCACGCTCGGTGGAAGCTTTTCCTTTTTCAACCCCACACTTCGTATGTCGTGTTTCGTGAACAAAATCGCGGTTCGCAATGGTTGCCCTGGGATTCGAGGTACTAAAATTTGGTGTCTTGCACTTGTGTAGAAATCAATGGCTTCCCGCTACACCTCATGCAACAGCAAATCTCTCTCCACCCCAACTGGAAGAATGATGTACGGGCCTAACGCGGCCTCCATTTTCTCAATGTCGATGGGGCAGGTTACATGGGCCACTACCGGGCTCTTTTTCGGGACCATGCTCCCGCCTGTGAATTTTGCCGCCTCAACGCCATAAAGAGAAGCTCTCAGAAATTTGGTCTTCGATCGGTGGGCAACCATGACAGCTCCTGAAGCCTCAGTCTTCAACAGACCGAGCAAGAGCTTAAGCGGGCCCGTAAAAAAAGCCCATGATATCAGAGGGAGGTACCCCAAAACGGCTAACTCTCCTTACTCCTGCTATAGGTGAATCCAATAAAAGTGTTTCCCATCTAAGATGGTCGGACTTAGAAAGATTGTCCAACCCCGCTCCAATTTCAACTAGGACGTCGGTCTTCGAGAGGCTGACACCAACCGAAATTCCTCAGCAACGCAGGAAGCATGAAGAAGACGCCTCCAAAACTGAGGCGATTCGTACTACAAGGCATGCTCGACGTCGCCACTGGCGCCGAGTGAAAGAAGCTGGGGGCAACACTCCCTCTGGGCTCACCCCACCATCTCCTGCGGTAGACATCAACGATGCTGTTCCAACCGGGAACAACATTAACCCGCTAAGGAGGGTACGTAAGAACTTGCCGATGGTGATGCTAAAGAAATCATCTTCGCCAGTAGAGGCCCCTGTGCAGTGACAGCCAGAGCAGCCTCGCCAATAGCTCTCTTCACAGATTCATAGAGTCTGACGAAAAGTCCAAGACTCCGTGCTTAACAAAAATTACTCTCGTCGACCTAAAAGCTCTAATGCCCAAAAAGAAAAAGACCGCTCCTCCACCATACAACGGGGGGTCATTCTTAAACAGATGCTTGTCACAATGGCTCCTTCAGCTTTGACTTCTCATAAAAGAACGAGACCGGAGAAATTCTTGCCGCCCGCGGCAAATTCCAAAGGTGATGAATCTAAACACCCTATGTAATGACTTTGATTTTAATGTACGAAATTTTTTAACTTAATGTACAGAATGGAGTTTAGAAGCCTGAGTACAATTTAAAATTTAATTTGTTTAAGAACAACAAGAAACAACTTCTAGCTCACTGGTAAAGCCCTTGCACTGCTGTGATGTATCCCCTTTGTTCGAATCCCATCAGACACATTTATTTTTTCAGATTTTATTTTCAAACTTTTTGGAAGCCCAAAGGTTTACACATGCAATGCATATAAAATGAAAAATCAGGAAAATAAGCGTGTGCAAAATGTTGTAAATACAGAGGCGGACACATGGCCCCTAGCCACTAAACGACCGGCGAGATTGCCAAATTGGCCGGTGCCGACGGGTGACCCGTAGGCAATGAAGCCCGGGTTTTGCACACGAGTCTCTTGGCCTACCCCCATTACCCCTGCACTGTTTGATTACTCTGAAATCAAACAGAGACCCCTCAATTCCCCAATTTATCACATTTTAATGCATTTTAATTCACTCTTTTAATCCCAAAACCTTAATTCCACACTATAAATACTATCCCATGCCCTAGCCCCTCCTCATTTTGAAAATTCTATCCAAAACCCTCAAATTTTCTCAAGTATAAGTGGAGTAGAAGAGGAGTTAGCCAACTACCAACTTCCGGCGAGGAATCGAGGCTATTTCGGCGACCTCGCGACGCCACGACCACCAAACTAGTTTCTTCAACATTTCCTTACCTGAATTCACTTGTAAGTCTCCCCAATCTCTCTCCTTCCTCTTTAAAAATCTCTTTTTCAAAACATGTCGGTAAGTGGAGTTAATACCAATAAACCGTAAAAAGTTCACTTTTTTTTACATATTTTTCATCCATGTTTGTAATCATATAACTAAGGGTTAGAAAAAAGTTTCACTCAAAAATATTATGAAACATAACCTTAATTTAACTTTTACGTTAAAATACCATGAACTTCATATATATCTCTTTTAGTATTTTTTGTTAATCATACCTTTAGAAAACATCACGGGGTAATGATCTACCTCTCAAAAACACATATGGTTCTATAGCACGATTCTCTTTGAACCTATTTATGGCGAATACAATATATTTCATTAAAATACCGTCTAGTATAAAAACGGTTTTCTTTTGAATTGTATTTCAGAACCCTTTGCAAATATGCTTCTACAACCCTTTTTAGGGGATCCTCTATTGGATGGTGTGGATTATCGCACATCCTTGGGCTAGTAGAGCGAGATGCAGACCTCCTTATGGAGCATTCGGCCTCGAAAGGTTTTTAATACAATTTTTAAGAAAAACGGAATTTTCTATTTAATAATAAAAATTAATTTTTAATAATTATATAAATATTATAAAATCCATATATTTTCAAAATAAAATAACCTTATATTTTTCAAAGGAAAGAATTATAAGTTTCATCAAAATACCATCAAGATATCAATACAAGACAAGCTTACAGTAAAATACCATGAATTATTTAAGTTAAGGTAATTATCACTAAAATACGTAAAACCCATAAAATTCATATCCATGAAAACCCTAAATAAAATAAATAACTTCTCGAGATTTATTTTGAAATTATATTAAAAATATTTTTTATAAAACCACATCGAGCTATATAAAACACTTTTAAGGACTTTAGTAAATATAGGTTTAAGCAGAATCAATTCTCTTGGACCTCAGAGAGCCGGAGAAAGTAAGTACTTTCCTATTTAAGCTAGAAAAACTTAACGGTGCTATCAATGGTAATTGTCTTGGAAAAAACATAAATCCTGCCGTCCATGTGTAGTTGTTACCGATAACTCCCGAACCTAATTCAGGATCCAAATCGGTTATAAGTGTCTGACTCAAGTCTCAGTCTAAATCAAGCTTGAATTCAAATCAAACCAGAATCCAATTCAAACATGAATCCAAACTCTAACATGCATACTTGAACCTGAACCTGAATATCAAACCTGAATACAAGACTTGACTTGACCGAACAATGGCTATAACTTGACATGAATACAAGCGTATATCCTGAACCTGATTACTTGAACAACTTGTATCCATTGTCTCGGCATGTTACTTGACCGAACCATGGCGTATTTTTTGTTAATCATAATCTATACGACACATTACGGGGTTAAAGGGGTAGATTGGTACGGAATGTATTAAAAGTGACATAAGATGATCACTAAAAGACACCTACATGAACTCTCGTGCCGTTGTCCCGTGGGTTTTGACGGGGCCTTATACTACATGTTACTATAGTCCACGGGGAAAGATGGACTTCTCTCGTATACCCTAATACCTTCTGTATCAACGTACAAACAATTACGTTAGAATAGCAATCTTATACCTATACACCTTAATAGTTCAATTCTTGATACTTGCTATATTCCTGTCTTTCTTTTGAGACTTACCGAACGCTAGTTCGCTGACGACATTCATGTCTTTTCTTTTTTTGGAATGTTCGTCAGGAGGACCGGACTCTCTCGAGATCGAGCCTAGCCAGGAGGACGTGGACCAGTTCACCGAGCAGCAGGACTTCTAGCTTTTCCTTGTACTTACTTTTCATTTCATATGCCACTGTTTAGGCATTGCTTTATATCTTTGTACTTTCCTTTTTAAAGCTGTGTATTGTAAAGATGAATGTTAATAAAAGTTGCTATTCATATTACATCTCTTATCATTTCATGTGCATTTTATATATTTCTTATTTACGCTTAACGTATTTATTTCTGTGTAAATACGTCGCGTTCATGCCACGTCTCCTTCTCCGTATTTTGGGAAGCGGGG